>APFE030977887.1:103399-171003 GCA_000404065.3 Pinus taeda | reverse complement strand
TTAATTTGAATTGAATTAAATAATTAATTTGTTTTAATTAATTAATTAATCGCAGCTTCGAAATGAAAGACCTTTTCTGATGATCTTATGCTTCCGAGTGTCCTGGGGGGGGGGGTGTTTATTTGTCTGATGAGGGTAAGCCAATTTTCACTGATTTCACTCCCATTGTCCCTGTTGAGGTTTTGCGGAAATTTCCTAATTTCAATGGCCTCTCTGATTTTTCTTTTGTGATAGTTGTCCTCTCTTGCAATTACCTTGGCGTCTTCTAAACACATATGATGCTTGGTCTTGGTGGAGTGTTCTGCAAGGGCAGATGTACGTGATATCTCATTCTTTATGTCAGCTGCGTGCTCTTTTAGTCTTGTTTTCAGAGATCTACCTGTTTCCCCAATATAACTTTTGCCACATGAGCAATCAATTTTGTACACTCCTTTGAATTGTTGACGATCAATTTTATCCTTAACCGACCTCATCATCTGTCTAATTGTCCCACATGTTGTAAATTGGGTGTCTATGTTCTTCTTCTTTAGAATTTTTGCAATCTTATCGGTAGTCCCCTAGATGAATGGAAGGTAATCTTTTCCTTGATTCTCTTTCTTGTCTTCAGGGGTACGCTTAGAGAGGGCCCTGTCCTGAGCCCTTCTTATCACTCTCTTGATAGTCCACTCCTTATATCCAATGTTTTTGAAGACAGAAGTTAAGTGTTTGATCTCATCCTTTAGGTGATCAGGGTCAGAAATTCTGAAAGCCCTAACAGCTAGGGTGTTCAAGACGCCAATCTTCTGGGAGGGATGATGGTAAGAGTCAGCATGAAGATAGCTCTCGGTGTGAGTTTTCTTTCTATAGACTTGGTGACCCAACGTACCATCCTCCTTTCTACTGATAAGAATGTCTAGAAAGGGGATCCTACCATTCTCTTCCAACTCCATAGTGAATTTGATTTCAGAAGATATAGAGTTAAGATGATTGAAGAACCTTTCAAGTTCTGTCCTACCATGAGTCCAATTTACATTGGTGTCATCGACAAATCTTTTCCACCATGCCGGATTCAAGTGGAATGAGTCAAGGGCTTTCCTCTCAAAGTACTCCATGTATAGGTTGGCAACAATAGGTGAGAGTGGGGAACCCATGGCGACCCCAGAAATTTGTTCATAATAGTGATCTTGGAAACTGAAAAAAGTGGATCGAAGACAGATTTCTGCGAGCTTTGTTGTTTCTGGATCGGTACTTATCCTTATAACATGGACAAATTCATCAAGGGGAATCTTCGTAAACAAGGATATGACATCAAAGCTTACTAGAATATCATCCTTATCCACTCTCTTATCCTTGATAAGTTTTACAAAAACCGTTGAGTCTTTTATAAAAGAGTTCGTGTTACCAACGAGGGGTTTCAGGATCTTAGCTACATACTTAGCTAATTCATAGGTAGGGGAACCAATGGTGGGAACTAATTTGACATATTATTTGGCATCCTTAAACAAGGAAGGCCAAAAATAGCCAGCTCATAACACTTTGTAGCCTATCCGAAAAGTGACCCCCGCAAGGTTCATCATAGGAATATTTTAAAATATCAAACACTTCTTCCTCTCTTACACATCTACAGATAGCAAGATCTGCTCGGGTGTGAAAGAGGTCTCCTTGAATCCAGGAATATGCAACACTTTTTTGTATGATATTCCACTTTTCATGAGAGGATAAGTGAGGTGGTAATTTTCCAGTGACTAGATAGTTAGCTGTGTTGGAAAACCATGGGGATTTTTTTGAGACAGTGAAAAGATGTTCATAACAAAAATCATCATCAACAAGAATTGCTTCGCCATGATTATTTAATCTTGAAAGGTAATCTGCTACTACATTCGATTTTCCTGGTCTATCAACAATAGTAATATTAAATTCCTGTAACAATAATAACCACCTGGTCACCCTACCACTAGTTAATGGTTTATTCATTAAATATCTTATTGCAGAATGGTCAGTATGTACAAATACTTCATATCCTATAATATAATGTCTGAATTTATTAATGGAAAAAATTACAGCTAAAAACTCTTTATGAGTAACTGTATAATTTAGTTCAGTGGGTGACAAGTTTTTAATAATGAAATAAATAACATAATATTATTTGTCTTCTTCTTGTCCTAAAGTTGCTCCAATAGTAGTATCTAAGGCATCAGAGGAAACATGAAATGGCAGGGACTAGTTTGGTCCTCTCAAAACTGGTGCCTGGACTAGTTTTTCCTTCAATGTCTCAAACGGCTGTTGGCAAGCCGTGGACCAAGAAAACTCACTATTCTTAGCTAAAGGTCAGAAAAGGGGGGTATTTATCCTTGAGAAATTCTCAATGAATCTCATATAGTAGCCCACATGTCCTAGAAAACCTCTCACTTCCCTTTGAGTTTTGGGTATAAGGAGACTCAAAATAATTTCTATTTTTGCGGGGTCAACCTGAATACCTTTATTAGAAATAAGATGGCCAAGAAGCACCCTCTCCTTGCACATTAATCTGCATTTTTTTGTCACTTAAGGCAAGATGAGCTTCTTGGTAGTGAAAAAGAACTTTTTCTAGATAAGGGCTTCCTGAAATGAATCACCAAACACAAAAAAGTCATCCATATAGATTTCTACACACTCAAGGTCAACAAAAATAGCCAAGACTACCCTTTGAAAGGTAGTTGGTGCATTACATAGCCCAAAGGAAAGCACTCAGTAAGCAAATGTACCCCATGGACATGCAAAAGTAGTTTTGTCTTGATCCTTGGGTGTAATATGTATCTGGTTTTACCCGCTAAAGCCGTCTAAAAAATAAAAGTACTTCTTACCAGCAAGGGTATTAAGTACCTAATCGATGAAAGGAAGGGGGGAGAAATATTTCATAGTGGCTTTCTTCAATTCTTTGTATTCAATATAAATATGCCATCTCCCATCTTTTTTAGGACTAATACCAATGGAGAGACCCACTAGCTGTCAGAAATAGGATAGATAAAATTAGCATCTAAGAGTTTTTTCAATTCTTCCTTTACGACATCTCTTAAAGCTGGGTTCATTCGCCTTTTGGGTTGTCAAACAAGTGGGGCTCCATCTTGAATATAGATATGGTGTGTATGAGTTTCAGGAGGGATTCCTTTCATATCTTCATAGGCCCATGCAAAGGCATCAAGATGGTTTCACAACAAAGTCACAAGCTGCTCTTACTTGGAAGGATCCAAGTCTAAACTGATATGCAAGGATTTACTTGGACTAATCTCAAAAAGAGTGGTACTAGGCTCAAGAGTACATAGAGGTGTCACTAGAGATAGTGGCAAGGGAGGTAGAGAGACATATCTTTCTTGAAAATCTAGACTGAAAATATGATTCAATGAATCAAAACTGGGCATGGTTTCTAGATTATTCAGGAAGTCTTGAATATCACCATCCCGTGAGAAATCATCATTTTGATGTATCAAGGAAACAGGATGTGTCTCCTCATCACTACTGTAGTCTAACCATGAAGTGTCTCAGAGCTCCTGAGTAGATCTAGCCAGTGGATACAAGGTGACCTTCTTCCTGGAATCTCCATGGGAAATGTACATGTCACCATAGCAACATCAAATATAAGCATTGGTCGTGGCAAGCCATGGTCATCCAAAGATCAAGGGATGTCGTCCCACAGGATTATCTGGTTAGAGCACAATGAAATCTGCAGGATATTCCCAAGAGTCTAGGGAAACGACCACATCATCCAACACACCTTCCAACTTGATTTTAGATATATCTTCTGTTGGAAATAATACTGAGAGGGGGGGGGGGGGGTGAATCAATATTATCAAATCAATATGGCTTTTTCATTTCCATATTCAAATTCATATACGCTACTTCAGTTAAGGAAAACTGCGTGTATAAGCAACTGTGTGTAATGCAACAAGCATATATCCAGTAAACTTATAATTCAGTTAGTTGCTTCTTAATGAGTGCATCAGAACATTATTAACACTATGAATAGTAAACAGGAGTAGTAAAGCTGAACAAATCATCACACATACATTGAACACCAAGATGTAAGGTGGAAACCCAATGTGGGTGAAAACCACCTGCTGTAATTCATCTCTATCTTCTTTTAATTAGAAACTTCTTTTTACAATGATTCTGTACTGGTGCAGTCTTATACCAGTACGCAGGCTCCTACCTACAGAAGGCTACAACCTTCTCCCATTCTCCAGGTTCTCCTGGAAGGGAGCTACAACCCCTTAGCTCTTGTACTAGTTGAAGTACTAGTACGTAGGTGCTGACCTACAAAAGGCTACAACCTTCTCTTTTCTTCCAGGGACCACGTTTCATAAATTTTCAGACTGGATCCGTGAATAACATCAAGTATATCTGCATCAACCAATCTCCTTTGTACAAACCAATACTGAATCAACTAATCACTTCTCAGAATGTTGTAACTAGAAAACAGTAACAGTAACTAGACACCAATTCTGAACCCAAAACACTGCAACAATAAACAGAAGTAGCTAAAACATATTTCATGAGATGTACACTACTTCAATATGTAGAACCTGCATCCATATGCTTTTGTATTAAGGCCAACCTGGATATACACTGTTTTAACTTGTTGAACCGGTGTGTATATGCGCCTCTGATGTGCCAAACCTGCGTACAAATCTATAAAAGATAATTAACCCTAGACATCAGTTATACCCAGATTATTAGATTTATAGATCTAATCATGCACCAATTATAACAGATCAAAAATCACACAAATGATACTACTATTCAAGCCTTAAGATCTCAACCCATCAATAGAACTTATCCATCTTTTAGTGCTCAAGTTCCTCCTTGGTTCAGATCAAGCAATGCATCATAACCCAATTCTAGATCTTGCTCTTCATTAGATATTCAATACTTCCGTGAATGCCTTTGCCTAAAGATCTCCTTCCTCTTTTATAGTCTTAGGCCGTACTCAATACCATTGTCCAAAACCATTTAGAACCAATACTAGGGACACAATACTTGCGTTCAACACTTCGAATGCAATACCAAAGTCCAAAACCATAGGTTCAAATATAACGGACTAAATACCATGGACCAAAAATAAGTTTTCCCACATGTATGCACTTTTCTTTTCATGAAAGTGCATGCATACCTATACGCACCTTTTGATTGCCTAACCCGTGTGTATACGCGACTTGGTTAAGATAAACATGTGTATATCTCTTTTTCTTTCATTCTCAGAGCCTAAACTAAGATCTTCCATCTGAGTGAGTTGCCATCAAGGACAACACCTGAGTCATAGCGCCAAACCTTTGTCATAATGCCAACATATTCTAGTTCGAGCACAATGGGAGTAGGACAAATAAGGACCAATCCAAGTTGATCCATGATTTTCTTGGTCATAACATTAATGGCTTCCCCCAAGTCAATAAGTACATTGGAGACAAGGACATCACCTATCTGGACCGAGACAACAGTGTTTCTGGGGTTGGTATATTTCTCCATGTGCATACACCCCGTCATTAACTCTGCTACTCTACCAACAAATTGAATGGTTTGAGGTTCTAATCTTCTCCTTCCTGGATTCTTGAGACAAAGTTCCCTAATGATTTTTGTGTAGATGGGTATCTCTTTAATAGCTTGGAGAAAAGGTACCCTTATGAAAAGGTTCCTAAGCTTAGAAGCCAGGCTATACTCAAGAATGTGGTCTTTCTTCTCCACAACTAACCTCTCTGGATAGGGAGCCCAGTTTGAAGAATATGACAAGCGCTCAGAAGGTATGGGGATAGGTTGAATGGTGTCATATTTTTCAGAATAGTCACGAGTTTCCTCCTCTCATTTCTCATTGATAATCACCATAGGCTGCTTTTGATTTTTTGAGGTTACTATCTTCCCTGATATCAATCAGAGTTCATTGACTCCAACTAGCATAGACTAATATCTGGATGAAGAAAGCGGGTTCACAGAGTGGATCATTTGCACCAATTTTTTATTGGGGTTGGGTAAACGTTGAGCACGTAGCTGAGAAGGTCGAAATAGTGGAGGTAAAGGTAATGGTGGCATTCACTGACTCAGCTGAGGTAATGATGGTTGTGACATTGTGTAAGGTGCATATGTAGGAGGGGATGACTGTATAGGTGAAGGATAGGAATGATGTGAATGGTTTGGCCCTCTCCATCCTAGTTGCCAAGATTGGGAGGGTTTTCCATATTGATACTGGCTCCCATGCTATCAATGTTGAGAGTGACTAGTGTTAGGATAGGAATATGAATGTACATTATAACCAAATACATGCAGTGGAGGTTCAGGAGACATACCTGCAATTACCTGAGGCTAGTTTCTTCATGCTCCCATAGTACAACTTTCAGCCCAGGTATGGAGGGACATTTTGCTGTGGCATGGTTCTCTACTTGAATTGTACATTTATTAGTTTCTTTAATATCAAGAGGACATTCTCTTAAAAGATGCTTTCTTCTACATTTTGGACAAAAAATTAATGGTGACTCTTGTTCCTCTAGAAGTTTTTGCTGAAAATTCAAAGAGTCTATTTTCTTACTGACAATATTCATTATTTAAATTTTCATATTGTCCAATTTGTTTTCTAATCCAATAATCATAACATCAGTAGATTTAGTATTCTTGTTTCTATTTTGAATTCCTTTACTAGATCTATATTGGTTCCTTGAGAATTTCCCGCATAAATAACAGATTTGATCAAAAGATTTTTGAGCAATATCCCCTTGTCCTAATAGATTTAAATTATTCCTAGCATCATCAATAAGCCCATATAAGAACAAGGTTCTAATGGTACTTGGATCAAATTTGTGCTTTGACGTTTGGAGGATATACATGAATCTCTCCAATTAGTCCTCTAGAGACTCATTATCATTAAATATCTCTAGTTTTACAATATTCTTGATATTTTGCCAAGAACACTCTCTTCATTTGCTCTCAAGAAGATATAGTGTTTCCTTCTAGTCCCATGAACCAGTGGAGTGTTGTGTCCTTGAGAGTTGCAGGAAACAACTTTAACTTCTGGGCATCAGATGAAGAATCATAACTTCTACACAAAATATCAAACTAAAATAAGAAAGCATTTGGGTCTTCATGTACCTTCCCATAGAAATGAGGAAGAGATGATGGTGAAATATTTTTCGTTTGCACTTGTGTATTAGGATCCAAAATTGGGAATTTTAATGTGGATTGTTCCTCATTTACCTGATTTTCACTAGTTCCTTCTGCAAGGTCTTCCTGATCTACCATTGTTGTTTTTCCACATGAACTGCTCTCAATAGGCTGAGAAGGGTGACTATGGGTTCTAATAGCCTCCTTCTTCCCCTTTGTGGGTTGTGTCACACATGGACTATTGCTACCAAAGCCCAAATGGACTATTCCTGCGTGATGAGTATGAGTTTGTTTAAACTTTCTACCTGCAAAAGAAGGCCCAATATGAGATTTTGTTTTAGATTTATCAATATTTCTTTGGCCCCTAGTGGGCTTCCGACCCCTACCTCTTTTAGACATTCATTTAAAAAAAATGACAAAATGAAATTCATATACTTAACACCTATAAATTCCTTCAAGAAATAGAAGCACAATGCAGGAAAAAAATAATAGCAGACTTACCCCTATTGCAAAAAATAGAAAATTATTACCAATTCAAATTGCCTCCTTGGTAACAACGCCAAAAGGTTGGGTGTAAGAACTGCACTTAAGCAAACTCCTCAATACTTAATTTTCAACCTAGGGGTGTCGTAAACTTAGAAGCGAAGCACAAGCAATGCCAAAAGTGGTATGAAATTTTCCTATTCTTAATCCTACTTCTTAAAGGAAATGTTGCAAAATCAAACATAAAACAATTTTGAAGGCAATTGACACCAAAGCAACTCTAGTGTTGGAATGTAAAAGAATAATTTGCAAGGAAATCATGTAAAGGAATTTTCACACAACTGGAAGCAATCTTAAATGATAAAACTAAATACTATGCTTATCTTCAATATAGATGGCTTACATATTGACAAGTGGGCCCTTGCAGAGACCTGTTTCCCAATTGATTTCCTTCTACACAAACAACCTGTTCTTCTACTATTGCAATTTGCTTACACTAGTGTAGGTATAGTACCTCTGTGGAAAAGTATATTTTACCTTCCTTACTGAAGATTTATGTTTATTGGAGCTTGCACCGAGACAAAGCTTCCTTCACCAAAGTTTCCAATTTACTTTCGAAAGAATTAAAGGACGTGTTGAAAAGAATTTCAATTTCAGACTAAATTTTGAGATAAATTATCTATGGAAAATAAATGCTTTATTAAGGAAACCTTGCAATGAAAGTCAATTTCATGAAAAGAAAACAACTTTAAATAATCAAAGCAATAGTTAAAGTAATTTGCATACATCAACTAACTTCAGAAATTCGCTTGTAATGTTTCTGTCCCTTTTCTTAAGTCATAAAATGCAAGTGTAATTTTTTTGTAGTAATGTCCTTTATTAATTCATATAAAAGTTCTAATCCTTTAGAAGTATACTCTTAATGCTAAGAATAATTACTGGAATTAACAACACTTTTGCTTGCAGGAACAACTGAAATGATAAGCAAAAATGTAACAATTGCTCTGAAGTAAATAGATAAACCAAAGTGTGAGAAACTACATGCACTGGTATAGGAAGAATCTTCCTGCACGACCCGAGTGAAAGCAATCCAAGACAAGAATTGTAGGAAAGGAAATGAAGGAAAGAAATAAGCTCAATCAAACTTCCAAACTACAGATCCGTTCACACTTAACTATGAGATAAATTTAACTCATAACTTCTAAAATAAATATAAGAACCATTCAAACCATGCAACTGCAAATAAGTGCTCACATAGACCTTTTAAATGGTGAAAGCACAATGGTAAACAAGCTGGGTTGGTTAGGCCCTAGCCAACCAGCTCATTTCCCATTTAGGAAACGAAATGACATAGCACTTAAGTACGCATAAAATTTAACTTAGACACATCGTGTAGATAACATGGCAAGTTCCTTATATTAACTTGATAAGAAAATATACATGATGGCACAAATCTAGTGTAGAGCTGAGGGAAATAAAAGATTACAAAATGAATGAAATTACAACTTAGATCTCTCCCCTCATTCTTTCTACAGTCTACATTAAATACAATCTTTCGGCCTTGGCCCAATTTTGCTAATTACAATATTTCCTTATTCAAGCCTTTCAGTTGAACGTACTAACAACCAATATTACAAAACCAACTAATAGCTATAATGGAATGCGAACTTCACTGGCCATAGACCATCCTTGGCATCTATCTTTGACTATACGCTGCCAATATCCAACCTCAGTTAGTTCGCAACTGAACTAGGAGTCATGGATCAAAATGCCCACGTGGATGGATTCAAACTATTTCATAGATCTCAGAGCAACATCGTTGGTGGTGTAGGAATTTTCCTGCACTGATCATGCTAACTCATAGTTAGAACTTAGTTCTTCAATTACTTTTAGGAATTTAAACATAACTTACAAGAGATACTAACATGCATGAAATCTATGTAAAATTATTAATAAAGCACTTAATACATCTTAATTGTGGAATATGAAGCATATGTAGGAATATATGATTATCTTGGACTAGTGCAGGAATGAAAGGGTTAAGTAGAGATAAAATAGAGGTTAAAGTTTATGGAAATGTGGTAAAAATAGAGCAATTTGGGACACCAACACCCCTTTACCTTCTCGTTATCATCCCGTAGTCCCTTTCATCCACATTCCCCAGCCACAATCAATTAGTGCTATTATAATCAATAGCACTACAAGAGAAACATCTTCAATTGCCCAATCTCCATTAGCCTCCACATCATATGCAACTTCCCAACTCCTAGTACTCCTAGAATGGCCCAAAGGCCATGGAAAAACCAAGGAGAAGTACAAATGGCTCCACCATTACATCCTCTTCCCAAAATTCTAGAGAGATGGCTCCCTAAGTTTAATCCTAATGATGGTCTCCCTGTAGAGGTCAAATTCATAGTTTCATGTTAGCGATCAATTTGAATAGAGTCACAAAAGAGGATTGTATTGTTAGAATTTTTCCTTACATGTTTGAAGGATCTGTAGGGTCTTGGTATTCATCTCTTCCTGGTGGATCAATAACAAATTGGGATATGTTCAAAGAACATTTTTTCTAAAGTTTGGGGATGACCAAACAACTGCCACTTTGATTAATGATATGTCAAATCTTAGGGCCAACCCAACGAAAAAATTAAATATTTTAATTTGATATTTAACAAATTGGTAAATAAAATCCCACACTTCTAGACCTAGAATTGATGTGCAGATTGAGTGGTATTGTTGTTTGTTGGCACCTGACCCAGATTCGGAGTTGATTTAGCCAAACAAATCCTGGTACTACTAGCCCTTTCGGTAACAGTCCGCGGAGCACGGACGGAAGTCTCACCGAAAGTAGTATGGGAGGGTACTAGAACCAGGTTTTTGCACCCTAGAGATGTCTAATGGTTTCAAGTGGTTTGTGGTTCGACCCTGCGTGCATGTCTCTACGTGCACTTACCTGTTCCTCGTAGCCTGGGGTGTTGCCTTCACGTAGCCTTACTTAGGGGCCAAAGAGTGTTATTACCAAAGCCTTACTAGTAATCCGGAATGAGTTGATTAACTTAGCTTATTTGTGTGCTTTCAGTGATACTTAACAATATTCACAATTCATACAAGTGAGCACAGTAAAGAAATAATATATTCGCAAATGATATCAAACATGTAATAACTTGAAACAGATACATAGAATTGGTAACAAAACCTTTCTTTATTAATCTCTTCGCCGATTACAGACTTGACTTTGCCCCGCGCACTCAGCTGCAGGGGTCTGTGCACTCAGCTGCAGACTCTCTTAGGCCTCTACGCACTTAGCTGCATAGCCTTTCCCTATTCTATGACCCAAGACACACTTCACGCTTCAAATTAATATCTAAGACCTTTCATGCCTATTATCTATTAGATTGGATCCCTTTACAACTTAGAGCCTCACTCTATTTATACAATCTCAGGGTTCGCAGACCGTGGGTAGGTTGACCTTATATTCAAAACTAGGGCGGATAGCCCTATGACTCTACCATACATTTCGCGCCCGCAATTCATGGAGCTTTACAACAATATCAACCCAAAACTTGGGCTTTGAGCCCCAAAACATGTAGTGGGGGGATTCCATGCCCAACAGGCCCCCAACACAAACATCGTGACTCGCCCTTGAGTCACTTTATCAGTGTGGTGATCTTAGTGCAAAGTCCCTCCAACTGTTTTGAACGGTATTGATGTCCGCAGTGCACTAAGCTACTGCTTGTTGAACTTGCTGCATCCATTCTTCTAAGACCTCTATGTCTTGTGTGCTTCCCTACATCTATGTGTGCATCCCTTGTATATGCGCGAGCTTTCCTTCGATATTCACTGTGATTGTTATGGCTTCATTAATCCATGGTTGAGCACATGCTTTGAGAACCACTTCCTTATGTCACGCCACATCCACCTGCTTCTTCAGTGCCTTAGCTAACTGTGTCCATGCAAGCCGCTGAGTGAGGACAACTGTCTGTGCAGTTCCTCAGACGCTATCATATTGTTACTAGAGTTATCGCACCTTTGTCTCCAGGTGCTGGATGTTGGGGTCCTCCTGCAAAGTTGTGAGGACTTCCAGTGCTTGTTCCAACATGCCGATGCAGTCGCACATTGTACCTCCAATTTCTGCCAATTCTACTGCAATAGCGATAGCGTGTAGTTCTCTGACTTCTAGGGGAGTGGAAGGCTATGCCTTCAACCACAGCTTGGTGATATGAAGATTTTGCTCCAGCTGAACCTTTCTCATTTCTTCCTTGGTCTCGCAGAATTTGGTTGCCAATTTGTGGATCTACACCTCTACCAGTAGATCTACTGGGATGGCCAGCTCCAAGATGTGTCAGCAAGCGTCATCTACCATCTGCTCTATGTGTTGATTTTGTGACATCAATTCATCCTGCTACATGGTGAGTTGTTCCATGTTTATATTCTGTTCGCTAAGAACTTGGATGGCACGACTATACCTAGCTCGCAGCTCTACCGTTATCCCATCCTATAATAGATATAACATCTCTTGTAGAAGGGTAGACAAATTAAGGCCAAGACCTTTCAACATGTTAACCGAAAATCTATCGATCACATTTGCTGTGACTAGGGACCCTTCTGGCAACACTACTGTGTTTTCCATCCATGTGTGCATCATCTGTTCTACTGTTGAGGATCCTGATGTGAGGTGGGTAGAAAGGGTACCCACGTGAGGGAGCCACACCTGTAACTCCTGCAGCTTCACCCTAAGGGCCCCAACATAGTCTGGTGCTCCTGCATAAAATCTTGAAGTGCTTCATTTGTGACATCATGGACCGTCTCGCCGATGTCATGGAGATCACCTTCGATTAAGGTGATCGGGTCAATGACCAACTTCGAGGCCTTCACCTTCTTCCTTGGTCTTCTTCTCTCTATGATACGTGGGCACTTTAACTATGTGGACGTGGCCTGTAGGTCTGTGCTCCCTTCTACTGTTTATGTTTCTTCTGCCTCCTACCCCTCTGAGGATGTTGCTTGGTCCTCATCCTCCTTCGTTGTTGCTTCCTTTTCTACCTATGCTTCTACTACTTCTGTAGCCTTTTTCTGTTCTATGGCTTTCTATGTTGCTTCTCGTGCTGCGTTTTCCTTAGCTGTTACTGTTTGCTACTACCTTTTTTTGGCCAATTGTGTGGGGAGCAGCTTCACATCGTACTTCTTCTTTTATGCTACCACCTTTGTTAGTTTCTGCCAAGTCTAGGGCACACCATTCTAGAGGCCATGTCCCAAAGACAATGAAGATGGCATCTTCAATGGCTATAAAAAGTAGCTTCATTCACTGCTTCATTGTATCCTTGCGCACCCTGATGTATACATTATGCATGTCGGCTTTAAACTCTACAAAATTCTGCAAACTATTGTACACCATAGGTGATAGGTGTAGCCTCTGACTGGTCCACATCTGGATGCTGATCTCCATGAGTACCCAGAAAATTTTGGTGTCGCGAATCTGTTTTGCATCGTTTGTGGCCCAAAGCGAAGCATACTTTGCAACCTCTAGTAAGTCTCTATCAATGTTGGTGAATTGACTGTCATCTAGTAGTTCCCCTACTACGAGCATGATGGATAACAAAAACAATGTGTAGTGGAAGGTTTTACCCTACTCCTAGGCTTCGCGACAGTTTTTCAAAAATTCCTCGCAGAGGAATTCAGACTAGTTGAACTAGACCCCCTCTGCACACTGCTCAACCAGTGTGACCACCAGCTCCAGTACCTCATTGGCACAACACTTCCTCATAAATTTCTCGACCAGGAGTTGGGTTGCTACACGTACCACTTCGTCCTTCATGCTGGAGATCGTGTAACCCCTCTTCTTCTTCTCCACCTTGTATTTTGCCTTCATGGCTTCTGCGAGAGCCAAACCACCACCCTTTCCCTTGGCTATGGTTGCGGGGTCCTTTTTTTTATAGGGGAGCCAAGAAATGTGGTGAATGAGGTTTGTCGTGATGGGAATAGGCTCCTCCAGCCATAGATACCCATCATGCACCAGGTAGAGCAGCTGCCTGATGATGAAAATGGTGATGGGCACGTGATGGAAATGTGGTATCCATAATAAGTGCAACAACCAGACCTTGTCCACACCGCACAACCACTTCTGTGGCTCTAATGTTATCACCGGGCCCTCAGTGTTTTGGTTCATTAGGTTTCTAGTCTCTAGGTGTGGGAACTTCTCACAGTCAGGGACGTCCCAGTTTTCAAATTTCATGGTTGGCACGTGGCCTAGGTTCATGTCCTCAAACACAATGCCATCTGGGAGGAGCAAGGTTTAGAGTGAACTCTTCATTTTGACCAAGTCCTTTGGCACTTTGGCTTTCCCCCTTCGCAGAGGAACATACACGGGCAATTTTTTTGCAGCGTGCATAGGTTGAATATCTTCCTCCATATCTTCATCTTCTTCTCCTATGATGATAAGGGCCTGTAAATATTGTTCTTCCTCATCTATGTCAACCGTGACAGCTTTTCCTTTACTAGCCATTGATAGCTTACTATGTAGTAGGTTCCTCGAGGACACGCGTACAAGGACCATTACTTGTTTATCTTTCTTGGGCCTTGGCGTTCGCGGTGATTTGGGGATTCTGTCACAACCTTGGCACCTTCTAGAACATCCTCAACCACAAGGGTCTGCACGGCCTCGCCGATGGTTACCTATTCAATCCCTAAACCATCCTTAGTGGTTGTCATCATAGCTAGGTTGTATTCTATCACTTGTGAGCTTAGGGGCTTAATTATCGCTCGACTCTCAATGCTCAGTGCTCTACTCAACCGCTCAATTCTCAAATGACCAAGTGTTGTTCGCTGGCTAGCCCTTTGTGTTTTATAATGCCTTTCAAATTTGAATTCGACCATTTCCCACAATTTCAGACCATTAATGCTTTCTTGGCGATAGATTTTCCCAAATCTGGCCCATAAATCACGTCTTAAATGCCCGTCGCCCACTCCATTTGGCCTCAAATAAAACATCCCATCGTGAATAGTGAAACCAACGGTCACTTTTTCGCCAATCTTTGCGGTAGTGTAGCCCTCTGTGTGTGGTTGTAGATCCTGTGACACTCTGCTTCTATGCACATTTCCAATATCACATAGCTTCTGGGAAGAATAGTTTATAGTCCCGCGCTTCCTTTCATCTTCTTGGACCGCTAAGGCTATTCTTCCTGTGGCTAGTCAGGTGGTCACACCACCCATGTGGAGCTCCATCCTGTCCTCCACCATGGTTCATGGAGAATCCCCACCTACCATTGTTGTGATCGACACTGCTCACTTTATTACTTGCAACGTGCTACCTTAGTCACTACGTTTGGCAATATGTGGTCCTAACCAAGGCAGCAGACTGACCAGTTCATGACGATAGTCTTCCAACTTGTCAATATGATCATACGCACCTTGTCTTATCATCCTTGGTTTTTTGACAAGAAATGCTTCCTTTATTCCATATTACAGCTTCTTGGCCTCCACATCCATCAAAGCACTTTTCTCCCGTAGCCGTACCCAGTCTTTTTCAAGCTTGCGAAGTCTAAGGTTTCCCTGTCAGATTTCTTCCTCGAGTTTTATGTGTTCTGTTTCTTGTGGCTGTGTGGTTCCTTTGTTCTGGGCTTCATGGACTATTGTATCTATGGGTGTTACTATGCACAGACTAGGCTTCACATGCTCCAGAAGAATTACAACCCTTGCTTCATACTTCAACTTCGGAAGTGCTTGCGTGGTCAGGGTTTTGCAGATGGTCCTATAAGCCCATAGAACCACTGGTATGCGTAGGTCCCAGATAGTGCATCTCACATGGTGGACCGTGTTCAAAACTTCACACACCTTGTCAAAGGCTTCTACATGGGTCATTGTTGGTGCGCCTGGTCTTGTCCAGCTTCGTTGTTCGCACCCCTGTCTTGCCTGCTCCTATTTGTTGTTCTTGTTTTCTATCGTGAGGACAATGTGCATTCATGCAGGTTGCATACCATACACTTGTACCCATCTAGAGAGGTGGGCACACAGGTTGTTTCATCCATCATACCCATCTTCCATCCACAGCTGAGGCTTTCCAAACCATATAAGCATCACTATTCTGCACTCGTGCCAGTTCTGAAAACTACTTTGATGTGCACCACACCTTCTTGCGGGTGTAGCTCGCAGTGCCCATTTCAAAGCATCAAAATACTGTTGTTCTAGCACCTCTCTTTCAAATTTGTTTAGGAATTCATCCACCTTTGTCAACCCATCATACATAGGAAGATCCCTTACCTTTGTTGTCATGCAAAGCAGTGATCTTACCATCATGTTGCAATTGAGCATGGTTATCTTGTGTAACCGGTTTTTCCATCATTCTATTTCATCATCTGAATCCGATGTGCAGGAGATTTCGTGCTCCCACGAAATCCTGCCATCCGCTGTAGGATTTACCCAATCCTATTCCCAAGTGGTTATCTTGTAGATACAATCTATATCGTCATTGCTTTCATCATCGCATACTAGCTCTGTGTAGCATGATCCTACTTCAGGGTGTAAAGGTACCACTACACGCAGTGACCTTTTCTCAAAAATCATTTTGTGCTTCTTCAGGTTTATCACTCCATTCATATCAGTGGTCCAATCTATTCCCAGTAGCGCGGGATAGGGATTTCTATCATCGACAATCTCTATCACTTCTAAATCTACAAATGCGCTCACACCTTCAATAGCTACCATTACTGCCTGCAATCTTCCCATCAGTAGGATCTTCTACTGGGTTTCCACTCGCAATTGAATAGGGGATCATTGCAATGTGGGTCTACCCATGCGCTCTCATGTCTACTTTTGTAGTACATTCATGTTTGATCCTAGATCTAGAATCACTTGATCCATTTCACACTCTCCAATTTGCATAGTCAATCTCATTTCCCTTCCTATTCATGATGTGTGCTTTCTGAGCTTTTGGACTACATGCGGTTCTCCTTACCCAACACATCTAGTGATGAGTTCCTCCAGTCCCTTCACAACCTTGTTGTCGCATAGTAGCTTCATGCATGTCTCTAAAAAGGTAGTAAGCATTGATGGGTCCATCTCCAGTTCTAGTTTATCTTTACTACTTGAAGTGGAGGCCTCTGTGAAACTCTTCGTAGCTTCCATGAATATCTCTTTCGCGCGCTTTAAATCAAACTCTAGTTGCTTTGTTGGTGCCTTGCAAACCCATGAACTTTCTTCTCACTGCTTACCCTTGTCATCTCCTGTCATGATACCTCTTCAGAGCACAATGTTTACATTCAGGTCCTCTTCACATGGCTTAGACCTCATCATTTGTAGGTTTTGAGTCGGGGGAGCCTGGAGTATTCCTTTATCGCGCGACCTCGCTATCAGTGTAGGGTAGTCCTCCATATCATGATCAAACTGAGTACAATATAGACATGATGCTCTTGTTAGATTTGTACAATCGTGGGCATAATGCCTTGTCCCTCTGCAATTGTAACAAATCAGTTGTCTATGACCCCTTCCTAGCCCAATTCCACCTTGCACTTATCCACGCCCCTGAAATCCAGTTCCTGCCCTCCCTGCATTTTGATCAAGGACTCATGTTTCAGTCTGCACCCTCTAGGTAGGGGTACGATCCATCATCAATTCATAACTTCTATAGGTGTGTTCATCATGGCCTACTAATCTGTAGAAATTACAGAATAGTTGTTGGGACGTCTGCATATAATTTTGTAATAGGTGACAAATATCTGTAGCGAGTTTTCCTCATGTCTGACAAATCATGCACCATAATGTAGGCACCATGCTCAGCCCTGCTAGTGCCTCTGGTCTCAATGGAATTGGCCCTCTTTCCACTAGGTAGTTCACAAATACTAGACAATGGTCCTTGTCATGCCCCTGCCCTTTGCATTTTATGCACCATACCTCCTCGCGCACCTCTCTATGAGTTGTCTTGTCCTGTTTCAAACTATGCATTTCTAGACATAAATTTTTCAATTGCGTGTGGGCTTTTTGGACTCCCAGTTTAGGATCTTGTATTGGGGTCTTGTGTAGTCTCATTGCAATCTCCAAAGCTTTGGCCTAGGTGATAACTACTGCTGTGACAACACCATCCTTAGATGTGATGTTAGTGACGCTGCAAACCACGCACGATGCTACCCATCTGCCAAGGTCATGATGGCTTCTCGAATCATACCCTTCAACCTCTGATCTAGCTCCCAAGTGGTCTCGCCTGGAAGCATCTTGATGTCCTTAAACTCGATAATCAAATGTGTCTTTGATTTCATCTTGCTAAATTCCCTATTTAGCGTAGCTTGGATATCTGTGATCCCTGTGTTGGGATTGTCACTAGAGTGCTTAATGTACCATGTTAGTGTGCGATCCTGCAACATGTTTACTGCTCTTGCCTTATTTATGTTGTCATCTGTGACTCCTTACGCTTCCCATATAGCCTTTACCATGAACCAAAATTGGATTGAATCTTCATTCCCTACTCCTTTGAACATCGAAAATTTTATTGCACTTTCCATATTGAATTGTGGTGGTGGCAGAGGTGGTGTGGGTGGAGATGGAGGTGAACATGGTGATACTAGTGGTGGTGTGGGTGGAGGTGGTATGTGTATAATTCATTGCCTTATCTGGCTGGTCGCACTTCTTGGTGAAACTTTCGCGAGCTCTTCCTCGCTTTCTCACTAAGGAAAAATCAAGGGGCTAGTTTCTATCTCTATGCTACCTTTGTTTCTATAGATCCTCCCACTTCACATAGCCTGAAACATCAATTTATTCACATAAACTTCTTTTGACACAGTAGCATTTTAATCCAAGTGTTCAAAGATTTAATGTACTTACCTCGCGGTCCTTTGAGGAAGTGTCGTTCCACCTCTGTAGTTGATTGAAGTATCTACTGCAAATTCAGTGATAAAGCCCCATATAATTAAATCAAGCCAATGGTCTATAATGCACACGATCTTATCTTCTGATGCTTCTAGTCTGTGCACCAACTCTAGAGTCCACACAATTGGTTTGTCAAGCCTACACCTTCCCTGATTGTTTGCTAGCTTCGCTTTCCACTCATACAACTTAGAGGGGAAGGATGCAAAGAAAATTTCATGGATTTCTATGTATAATTAGTACTCTAACCAATGTTTCTTTGATACTCATGGATTCCTATTTTCTTGTGCCACGAACTCGTGAATCTTTCTGTCCAACCACCCTTCAATTTATTTCTTCATCAGATTCCAGTGAAACAACATCAGACATCCCTTATGCAAATCCTAGTCCCAGCAACAGAACCATTTGTTGGCTTGTTGATTTAGAAAAACAAATCTCGGTACTAATAGTGTTATTACCCAAGTCCTTACTAGTAATCTGATATGAGTTTATTAACTTAGCTTATTTGTGTGCTTTCAGTTATACTTAACAATATTCACAATTCACACAAGTGCGCACAGTAAAGAAATAGTATATTCACAAATGATATCAAACATGTAATAACTTAGAACATATACACATAATTGGTAACAAAACCTTTCTTTATTAATCTCTTCTCCAATTACAGACTTGACTCCACTCTGTGCACCCAACTATGACCTCTATTAGGCCTCTACGCACTGAGCTGCAGAGCCTTTTCCTACTCTAGGACCCAAGACACACTTCACACTTTGACTTATTCTCTAAGATGTTTCATGCCTATTCTCTATTATATTAGATCCCTTTACAACTTAGGCCGACCTTATATTCAAAACTAGGGTAGACAACCCTATGACTCTAACATACATTTCACCCCCCCAATTCATGGAGATTTACAACAATATCAACTCAAAACTTCGGCTTTGAGCCCCAAAACATGTCGTGGGAGGATTCAATGCGCAACAGGTATATCTCCTCTCTTCCTTCAAATATTTATATATTCATAGATAGAACTAATAAAATAGTGTTTCTTGGTAACATGAATTAAGCTCTATCTATGGAAAAAATAATTCTTTCTCTTGAGAACAAAACTACCCTTGAGGAAAGAAAACAAACCATGAAAGTATTTTTTAAATATGAATCCAAGAAGAAATCTCCCAAAGATCTGTTGGACTTGGACGGGTTACACAAGGCTCTGAAGACAATGTCTAATGAAATGGTAGAAATTAAGAAACAAGATGTTGAGTCTTCAAAGTAGCCCTTTTGGTCTTTCAAAAGGAATCGGCCGTCACAGTCACAACCTCCTGCCATTATATCAAATTCATAATCCAATCAAGATGATGAATAAGAAGAAACAACCTTATCTCTTGAAGAATCACAAGAAGAAGAAATAGTGGAAGCCCATGGTTTATGGGATTTCATTCTAACTACTTCAGAAAATGAAGAAGAAGAAGAAGCCTTACTAATGAGTACTAGAAGTAAAGGACTTGCTAATGCTTCTCTATCAAATAAAAAATAAAAGTCCTCTACTCCTCCTAATAAAGACAAGGGTATAGCTAAAAATACTTCTACTCCATCTTCAGATTTTGTTCCAACTACTTCTAAATCTCCTTCTTCATCTAAGACCTTGATAGTCTCTGATACCATTGGATATAATATTGTGGGAGACATGAAAAAGTTCAAAGTCAAAATTTTCTTGTATGAGGTCAGTAAATTAAAACAACAGTAGAAGTATCTACTCAAAGAGTTAAATGCAATCCCTGCATCTCCATTACCTACTTTTGCCACTGCAACATCTTGAAAAGAGCAAGGAAAACCTCCAAATGTCCCTTCGGATAATATTGACTCTTCTGATGCTATTCTGAATTGAGATAGATCAAATTCCCACCCTCCTCCTTTTATTTTGAATTTTGAGATCTTTAATAAGAATGTTCACAACTATTTAGTGGATTTTTGTGCATCATCCAATGCCATGTCTTATTCAGTTTGTCTCGAATTGAATGTTTCACAAAAAAAATATGATGTTCAGATCATTCAATTAGACTCGACAAAAGTCAAAGTTTTAGGAGAAATGAATTTTGTTTTGATTAGATTATCATCCAATTCGAAGGTTTTTCAAATAATAGATATATTCATTGCAGACATTCCTTACTTTATGGTCTCATATTAAGTAGACACTAGTCTAAAAGAATACATCGTTACTTTGCAACTAATTGGTCACACATGTGGCTTCCCTATAATGGAAAACTCAGTCAAATTCATGTTGGTATGGATAAACATATGAAATATTCGGTGACTGATTTAGATTAGGAAAATGAACAAGTAATTTTGACAAACAACATTCTTGGAAATTACTCTTTTGAGTCTTTCTTTGGTAATTTTCTAATACATAATTCTACTTTTTTCAGTTGATTCTATTTCATCCCAAATTGAATTATTTCTCAAACAAATTCATCTAGATGTACCAATATTGTAGAAAATCTTGAAAATAAGAGTGATAATTTTTTCTGGACTCTTTACTTTGATGGATCGAAATCTAATGATGGTGAAGGTGCTGGTTGCATCCTAGTAAATCGCGGTGGAGAAAAAAGCTATGCTTACTTCCAAATTGGAATTTGACTGTACCAATAACATTGCTGAATATTAAGCATTGGTATAAGGCTTAGAGAAAGCCATTAGTATTGATATCAAATATCTTAACGTTTTTGGTGACTCAAAAATTGTAATCAAACAAGTTAGAAACAACATTCACTGTGTTTCTAGTCAGCTCTAACATTACCAATATTTGATCCAAGACTTAACTTCCCATTTAATTGCATTCAATATAGCTACGATTCCAAGATTGTAGAATGCTAGTGTAATTCTCCTAGTCAATGTTGTTTCTAAACTCATTCCACTTGAAGATTTCAGTCTCGATATATTTTCAATTGAATTAATGTTTTGCCCCTTCGTTCTAGATAACATAACTAACTTGCGTGTTTTTAACGATGAAAATGACATCCTAAGTTTTATAACATTTGAAGGGTCTTACTCTACCTAGATCATTGATGAAGATTAGCATGATAAGAAACTAAATAAATCTTGTGAGGAAAATTATTTACCTAAACCTATAGTAAAATTGGAAGATTTATATGATTTGAAAGATAGCTTTAAAAGGGTTACCGATTACAAACTCCAGAGCTCTACTTCTAAGATCTTATCATAAGCCTAAAAATGTAAATTTAGGTCTTCGACTCACACCAGATGAGAGATTTTCTTTCATTCATCTGCTGAAAAGATACAAGGATGTATTTTCTTGGAATTATGATGATATTAAAACTTATGACACATCTATCACTTGACACACCATTCCAATGCTACCAGATGTAAAGACCACTCAACAAAATCTTAGGAATATTTATCCTAACTTGGAAGCCTAGATTAAGACCAAATTGAATAAGCTTCTCAAAGACAAAATCAAATTCCCGGTTAGACATTCCAAGTGGGTCTCGAACCTTGTTCCAATTAGGAAAAAGTATGGAGATATTTTCTTTTGATCAAGTAAGAGTAGGAACTTCTATTAAGCTAGCCAATAATACATAATTTACATGAAGCTTCACCCGCTTGGTGAGATTTCAACAGACAGCAGGGTAGGTAGAAATCGAACCATGCACCCAAAACCATGAGAAGCCTAAACAGGGAAAATTGGGAAGATACAACCAAACAAGTAGGGAAAAAAGCAAGCAATAGACCATTTGGTGGTATTGACATGCACCAAATGAAACCTTGAACTCCTTGGAAGATGAGTCCACAGAACTGAGGTCCACAGAAAGCCACAAATGACCTGTCGAGGGTCCATATGAAATCCCACAACAAACCAAACTTAAAACTTTCTTACGAACTCGAAGAAAACTTTAGGCATAACACTCTAAACTTTTTAGGGTCCAAAAACTAAACCAACTTACATGAACACATTTCCACCATTGATCACCCGACATAGATCCGATGGTCTTCGTGAATATTGGATGGATGAGAAGCGCAAGAGTTAACCACTTGATGAGGGTAGTTTTCTCTCACCTGTCATAGCAACATGTTACACGAAGAGTGGAATCAGGGGCCAACCTCAAAAAACCAGAAACCACTCGGACCCTGCCCGATATACCACTTGTGGTTTTGAATCTGTCATCTCACGAAAAAGCATGCTCACTCTTTCTCCAAGCGATAATCGTCAATCCTGTCTAGTGGGCAGTTCTTGAGCCTTCCTCCTAGATTCTATGTCAAACACCATCTAAGCAATATGAAAATGAACAGCCGAACCTGTGGTACTTCCTGAGTTAGTCCTTTCACCATCCAATAGAAATAAATTAGAGCTTTGGAATGTAGCCAAAACCAAAAAGGTCAGATGGTTTAGGCTTCTCCATCCTCCTGCTTGTATCCTGAATCCCTTCAATCCATCCTATTAATCCATAGTTCCATATCGTTTTTCACCTCACAGAGATAGTCCTCCCACTATTTACATGTGGGTAACAAATCCCAAGCATACTGAGAATCCCTGTCCTTATTAGTGACTCCTTCATTCGCCAAACGATCCACTAACATGTTAGCTTTCCTTTTCACATGGACAAATCTAACAGTTTTTAGGGTTGACAGGTAGAAGTAGATACATTGAAAGACCTACAAAAGCTTCCAATGCTTCAACACTTTATATGGAGAAGTTCCATTACATATTTTCTTAGTTGCTATAATGATCAATTCCGAATCTGCTTCAATTATAACATTATGTGAATTTGAATCCACCAGGATTTCCAAGCATTGCTCTAATTCCATGAGCTTAGCCATGTTATTAGTGGCCTTCCCAAGTGGCCATGGAAGATTTTCTTTATTTTCCCCTGATCATCTCTTATGTCACACCCAAAGCCAGCTAATGTTGGGTTGCCTTAGATGCTCCATCTATATTAACCTTTAAGAAACCAAAAGGAGGAGGCTTCGAAATGTTAACATCTATATTTATTTGGCTCACTCCCTTAATTATTCCTTGAGGACTTATGGACTGGAGACCCAAATGAAGTATAATTCTCTCCTCTTGAGGCAGAGGAGGATCCTTAGGAAGTGTCCTCAACAAGATTCTTACTGTGTCTTTGAGTTGCCTTAGAATTTGATCGATTATGTGTTGGGACTTGCTTGTTTTATTTTTGAAGATCTAACTATTGTGCTCTTTCCAAACATTCCAGATGACAAAGCTTGGAATTAGAATCCCCCCTTTGTTAACAATATCATTCCCTGAGAAGTTCTTCCTCTAGTTATTCAAACTGTTGGATATGCTGAAACTATCCCTATCAGTTTGTCTAAAGATTGAGGCCACCTAGTCCCACACCTTGGATGTGAAAGGATAGAGGTTGAGAAGGTGTTCCACCATCTCCTCATGTGAGCCATAGACGTAACATTTGGAAGGACCAATGAAGCCTTTCTTTAGGAGATTCTCGTAGGTTAAGATCTTCCTTTGATGCACTAGCTAGATGAATAACTTTATTTTCATCCAGTGGGGGCTTTGCCATAGTTTCTTCCAGACTTGATTAGGATTCAAATAGTTAAATCCTGTAACTTCCTGTTTAGCCTCTTTGAGGTTAAAGTAACCTTCAGTGTTCTTTCCCCATATTAATTTGTTAGGTGAGGAGGAAACCAAAATCCTTCTATGCTCTAGATCCTAGGTGAGAGCGTCTGCCTGGGCCTTCAGAGGACTCTCATCACTGTGTCCTAGATCCTTCCAATTCCTCCATTTTCCATTATTCCTTCCCTGGTTCCAGAAGTCTTTTACAAAAAACAAACCTTTGCTATCTGTGTTACTCTTGAGAGCTACTAATTCATCCCTATAAAGGTTGGGTTCCTATTGCCATTTGTCCTCCCCATGTCAAGCAAGGTCCCCTGCTCAGATTTCCCAGAAATAGTGTTGCTAAACAATACTTTTATTTTCCGAGGCAAGGTTCCAAATATGGGAGCCCTGATTTTCCCTGACATTCTAATGTGATCCTTCTCATGCCAATACTTGGCATATTTTTCTTTCCAAAGCTTAGCCTAGGGAGTAGTCGATTCCTTGATCCATCTCCACCAAAGCTTAGCTCCCGAAAGTCTACTGAGGGTCTCAGGATCATGAAGCCCCAAGC
The DNA here is from genome assembly GCA_000404065.3 of Pinus taeda. Lineage (NCBI taxonomy): Eukaryota > Viridiplantae > Streptophyta > Pinopsida > Pinales > Pinaceae > Pinus > Pinus taeda. Next base: position 146,416 of record APFE030977887.1, on the reverse strand, counting down.
TGGCATGGCTTTTGGGCTTGCAAAGCTTGTCCCAGGCTACTAAAGCCCACTTCTTTTAATCTTCCCCTCTGCCCCACAGAAAGTCCTTTTGTATGCTCCTTATCTGTTTCCTAATGCCTTGAGGTGTAGGAAGAGTTGAGAACATGAAAATGAGAATGGCTTGCAAGACCACCTGTGTCAGCATAAGGCGCCCCTACCAAACTTAGTGACTTGCATGTCCATTTTTTGACCTTTTCCTAAAGTTTATTTAATATTGGCTCCCACACTTTCTTTCTTAGAGGTTTGTCAGTAAGAGGAATGCCAAGATATTTGGAAGGTAGCTATTCCCTTTGAAACCCAAGAATTCTAGTAATGTTTCCTTGAATAGAAATATTAGTGTTAAAGAAAAAGACTTTGGACTTGTTGAGGCATACCTTTGTGCCTGTTGCCATGGAAAAGTCATTTAAGATTTTTTTGATTGCCCTGGCTTCCCTAACTGTGGGTATGCCGTGCAACATTGTATCATCCACAAATTATTGATGAGTGTTAGCTGCTCCATCCGAGGTGAGTTTGATACCCTAGATTTTTCCTTCAAAATTTGCCATTTTGATCACTCTACCTAGCCCTTCCATCATGAGAACCAAGAGGAATGGTGAGAGCAGGTCTCCTTTTCTGAGTCCTTTAGAGGGTGTGAAGGTTCTTGATGGAGCTCCATTAAGCAGTATGGAAAACTGGTCATGGTGACTAGTGCCATAACCCATCTTATCCTATTTTGGTCAAAGCCATAAGCTTTTAGAATTGCTCTTATGTAAGACCAGCTTAGTTTGTCATAGGCTTTCGCTAGGTCCAACTAAATGATCATACCATCTTGTTTGTTGCTTTTTAGAGAGTGTACCGCCTCATGAGCTTGGATGATATTGTTGAGGATTTGTCTTCCTTCCACATAGCCTGTTTTCTCCTCTGATATGATAGAAGGTAGAAGGGGCTTGAGTCTATTCGCTATCAATTTGGAAATAATTTTATACACCACATTACATAAGGCTATGGGTTGAAAACCATATAGAGTCATGGAATTTTCCTGTGTTGGGATTAGCGGTATGAAGGAAACATTAAGAACCTTTAGAACCTTTTTGGACTTTCTTGAGTCTTCCACAACCTCGAGGATATCCTGTTTGACTATTTCCCAATAGGCTTTGAATAAGTCTACACTGAATCCCTCCAGCCCTAGTGCTTTTCCATTCTACATTTCATTAATCACTTCACTGACCTCCTCTTCTGACACTGGCCTGTTAAGATTGTGGTTTTCCTCTCTAGTAACCAGTTGAGGAATATTCTGCGTGAAATGGTCAATGAACCTGGATCTATCCTTTAGTGGTTCCTCTTCAATATTGAAGAAGTGTTGTACAAGGACTTATTCCATATCATTGTGGGGGACAAGCTTAATCCCTTGAGGATCTTTGATCTTTGTGATTCTGTTGTGTTCCTTGTGAGCCATAGTGGATTTATGAAAGAACTTTGTATTTCTTTCTCCCTCTCTAATCCAATGTATCCTTGATTTCTACCTCTAGAAAATTCCTCTTGTAAGCATCGATCTTCCCATTCTTCCAACAAAGAGGCAGCTAGTTTTTTCCGCTCTTCAATGAAGCCATCTGTGATGTTGATTTGATTGACCTCCTGCAGATTTTGCTCATTTTCTCTTTTGGCTTTAAATATATCTCCAAACTCCTTTTTGTTCCAAGATTTAAGTCTAGATTTGATATGTTTAAGTTTCTATTGGAGCATGAACATTTTAGTGCCTTTAAATATTCAACTCCTCTCTCCACCATTTATCAATGTTACTAGTGAATTTAGGGTGTGAGAGCCAAGAATTTTCAAACATGAAAGGTCTGTTTCTCAGTGTGCCCATAAAGGTGTCTTCCAGCTATACAGGCCAGTGATCTGATCCTCTAAAGGGCAGAATGGAAGCTGTCATGGCAGGGCCTGTGAGAAGGAGGTCCTCTAGAATAATAAACCTATCAAGTTTGGAGGCAACTTAAGAAGCCCCTCCCCTCTTTTTGTTCCATGTGAAGGTTCCATTTATTGTTTCAGTGTCCACTAGTCCCATGTTCATAATGAAGTTCTAGAAGGCCATGGAGTCTCCACCTAGCTGTCTAGTACCTCCTTTTTCTCTGAAAGAGATCTTATCATATTGAAATCTCCTACAACAATCTAGGCCATATCGGGATGTCTTGCTCTTAGTTCCTCCAAGGAGGTGAGAAGCTTGCGTTTTTTTGCTTAATTTTGAGTCCATAAACATTTGTAATCATGCATATCTCCTTATCACCTACAGGTTGACAAACCAAGGAAAGATAGTTCCTAGATGCTTTAGCATCTAGGATTCCAAATTTTTGTGGATCCCACAGCATGAGAACCCCCCCCACCGAGTTATTTTCCTTAACCTCTAGATACTCATACTTAATTAACCACTTATTATGAATTTATCTTATCTTATCCATCGAAGATTTTTTCACCTAAATGAAAACCATATCTAGTTTTTCTTCTTTCATTCTGTTACTGAGATTTCTTTGTTTCCTTCTATTTCCTATGCCTCTAATATTCTAGGTTGTGAGCTTCATTAAGAAAGTTTAGTAAAGGAATAACTGGTGAGATCTTTCATCTTACTTGAGTTGATCAATAGTTTTCCACATTCATTCAACAACTCATTTTGTCTTTTTCTTCCTCTTTTCCTACCTGAGTACTTTAGAGATTGTGCCTTTGAATTCTCCATCATTTTGACCCCACTTGGTTCTTGGCTTTCATGATTTCTTTCGACTCCAGCACCCTTCTATTGTGACCTCGATAGGAAGAGCTATTGTACTTTGTCATAATCCTCTTTTGGTAGGGAGTCCACTCCTATGATCTTTCCTTGTTCCAGAAATTTCTCTAGATATAGATTTTCCCTCTCTAGAATCTCCTATAGTTCATGGTCCTCCATTCCCACTTCACTTGGAGTCATCTCATGGTCCCTACTGATTTCCATTTAGCTTGGTAGATCATCCTTTTGCTGGTTTTTTACTGTGATATCCTCCATGTCAACTTCCTTATCCTGCTCCTTTGTTATGTTCTACATGTCCTTGACTATATCCTTGTTCCCCTATTCTTCCTCTAGGATCTTGAAACTGTTGTGTCTTGTATGCCTGTCCTCATTTATCTTCTTGTGTGGACGTTTAACCCCTTTCCCTTTTCCCCCAACCTTGGTGAAATTGTCATGATCTCTACCCACAATAGTTTTCCCATTACTTTCCATATTAATTGTTGGGCAGTCTCTGAATAGATGCCCATGTTCATGGCATTTGCGACACCTAAATGGGATGTGCTCCTAGTCCACAGTCTGCACCCATTCTTCATCATACACTTCTAAAATTAGCTCTTCCGAAAGGGCTCCAGATAAGTCCATTTCCACACATATTTGGGCGAAGGAGGTATATTTTCCTTTCAGATTTGCCTCTGAGATATTTAGAAAATGCCCCAACTTGTTGCCTATTATTTTCAAAGATTCTGGTAGCCAATAATCCAGAGGAAGGGAGTATAGTCTGATCCAAAGCAGTACTAATGTGAATGTTTCACGTTCTGGGACAAAGTTCATCATCCATGGCCACATGTAGAGTCCTGCCGCAGCATAGAAATATGGCCCCCCTTCAAACACTCTGTCTTTGACCTCTAGGCTTGTGAACACCATTATGAAGAAGCCTTTAGAACCCAAATGTAGATGTATTTCCTCCTTCAACTTCCAATGGCTCCTTAACCAGATTTGTAACGCCCTCTCTATTTGCCATAACTCCATGAACTTGCATATGATTGCATGTTCTGTCATATGATCCCTATGCCCTTGTATCTTTGGATCACTCAATATGACCTGGGGAATAATGCTCGACTTGGGTTTGCAGAGCCCAATTGTCCTTATGGTGTATGGAGATATTTGTATTTGTATAGGTTTTAAAAATTTAAATAAAGCATGTGGAAAGGATAACTTTCCTTTACCTCGAATGGAACAAATTTTACAATTTCTTGCTAGTTTGGAGGTAATGTCTTTCTTAGATGATTTTTTAGGTTATAATTAGATCCTTGTACATACAAAATATAGCTTTCAAACAACAATCATAATCAAGTGGGGAATGTATGATTATAAAAAATTCCTTTTGGACTGATTGATGTTGGAGCCAATTCCAAAGAGCCATGGACATTGATTTCAAAGGTTTGATTAATAAGACAATTGTAGTGTACTTAGATGATATTACAATTTATTTGAAAAAGAGAAGTAACCATATCCATGACTTAAAACAAATATTTTAAAGATGTAAAAAATTTGGAATCTCCTTAAATACTAAAAAGTCATTTTTTTCCCTTATCGAAGGTAAGCTTCTAGGATTTATTGTGTCTAAAGAGGGAATATGCATTGATCCAAAAACAATTAAGGAGATTTTTGAAATCCCGTTACCACACAACAAAACATCCATGCAATCCTTTCCTAGGAGAATTAATTTTGTTAAACAGTTTGTGCCATATTTTTCACGAATTGTCTTACCCAATAGACTATGACAAAAAAGTAGCTAGTTTTAAAATGGGGAAAGATTGAAAGAAAATAATTTTAATTAATAAAACAAGAAATTATAGATGCCCCTTCATTATCAACTCCCAATTTTTCTAAAGAATTTTTTCCTTTATACTTTTTCTTATGAGAAGTCCTATGCAGAAGCGTTGACACAACCTAATGAACAAAAAGTTTAAGCTCCTATTTCCTTCTATAGTTCCGATTTGCAAGGAGCTAAGCTAAACTATTTAGAGGTTGAAAAAAATCCTTTCTAGCTTTTAAGTCAATAAAACCTTTTAGACATTTTCTCCTAAAAGCAAAAGTAATTTTTCCTTCCCCCGTGGTTAGAAAATTGCTCATCCAAAAGGAATTAGGAGAAAAGAGGGCTAATTGGGCTATTTCTCTAAAAGAATATGACCTAGAGATAAAACCAGCGAAAATAGTAAGGGGCTAAGGTTTTTGTAGATTAATTATGACACTTCGGTTGATGAAGATTCTTGTAACAATGTTCATATTATAGACGTATGCCCAGTTGACACTGAATCTCAATATTCCAAACTAATATTTTATTTAAAAAATGGTTATGCTCCATTACAACTCAATTACAAAAGAAAAATATCTATGACACTTAAATCTAATCAGTACCAACTTGTTAGTGATCTCTTGTTTAGAAAAAAATATGATTATGTTTTATTAATGTTTCAAGAAAATTCTGAAGAAGAGAAAGTTTTGTAGGAGCTACATGATGGGCTAGCTAGTGGACACTATAATGGGGATACTACTTCTCATAATATTCTACATGCGGGTTACTATTGGTCAAATCTATTCAAAGACAGTCATGCTTATGTCATAAAATGCAAAGTTTTCCAAATTGCTTTAGGAAGACAAAAGAAACCAGCCTTGCCTTGCATCTAGTTAACATTGAGCAACCCTTTGAGGAATGGGGACTTGACATCATAGGTGAGATCATTCCTAACTCTTTTAAACAACATAAATGCATCCTGAATACTGCAAATTATTTCACCAAATCGATGGAAGAAATAGCTCTTAGGGTGGCCAATTCTGAAAACATTATTGAATTTATTGATCAATTTATTATTACTAGGTTTGGCCTTCCTTATGCCCTTATGTTTGACAATGTAACTTATTTTTTTGGAAATACCATAACCAAATTTTCTCTCATAAGAAGATTAAAACTAAAATATTTTGCAAACTATTATCCTCATGGAAATGGCCTAGTAGAATCTACCAATAAAAACCTCATCATAATGATTAAGCAAACAATGTACAAAATCAAAGAAATTGGCACAAAGCTCTAGGTTTTGCTTTATGGGCTGATAGAACCACTCAGAAGGCCTCTATAGGAACTTATCCCTTTTACTTAGTGTATGGAAAAGAAGCTATTCTACCTCCTCATCTAACTCCTCCTTCACTAGCCCTAGTGCAATCCACTGAAGAAAAACCTTCTTTTTCTTTAAAATTAAGGATGTCCCAAATTCTCAAGCTAGAAGAAGAGAGAGATAAAGCCAAATAAGTTCATGCCAACCACCATAAATTGGTCAAATATTCTTTTGGTGCAGGTTCAGTTAATAACAATTTTTTTGAAATTGGTGATTAGTTCTGAGATGGGATAAGGCCCATGAAGAGAAAGGCAAACACACACAATTCCAAAAGTTATTGTTAGGCCCATTTCAAATCATTGAGAAACTAGTCCCATCAACCTTTATGCTTCAAGATTTATAGGGAAAGAGAGATTCTCTTCCCATTAATTGGCTAGTTAAAAAAAAAAAAGAAAAATTAAATATACTTATCATGTTGTAAATATGTAAATAACCATATGTTCATATCAGTGTCTTTAGCCTTAGTGATGTTTGTTAATACTCTTTTCACTTCATATTGGGGTCTCTCATCATTCATACAAAGTTTGAATAATTAAAGGAGAAATGTTAGAAAGCAAATTATAACATTGAAGTTTAGTATTCATCTATTAAAATCTCTTAAATATTTATATCCATTAAGTTGTAAATATTTCATAACTAGAAACTTTAAAATATCTTGTTGTTCTATGATTGGTCATGAAAAGTTTTCTTTTAAAAAGTGAAGACTATTTTGAAGTTTTAGGATCCTTTGACTTCAATGGTCATCCATGACTCTTGAGGAGTGAATGTACCTACCCATCCATTAATTTTACATTTTTTAGAGTGTAAATAAAAAATATATAAAACTTGAAAGATAAGAGTTCTCATCATGAGACGACTTACCATGATCATGGGAAACTAATGATGTTGACATTATCGTGATTCATCACCAAACAAAGATAATGGCTTCTGGTTTTATAACTATAAACTAAGAGGTCTCATCATGAACCAACTTGTTCAATATCATTATAACTTGTGAATTCCATTGTCATCATTTGGTCACCAAGCTAGGACAATGGCTTTCAAGTATCTTCAAAATAAAATTTAAAAGAAAAATTAATACCTCTAAGAATATTACTATAAGTGGATGGGATATTGGTACATTTTGGTTAAATGGTAACCCTGTTGAGGCTATGGACACCTACTGGTAGAAATGGCTCTACCAATGACAAATAGGTCTATCTAAAATGCTAAGCTTCTATAACTCATAACTTTATCTTTACAAATCACTAAATGAACCAAAATGATAATAAATATTTTTATAAAAAGTTGTGATATAATTTACAAAATAATGAGTTCTTTTATTCAGAGTAATCTTCATCAATCTAAATCTCAAATAGTTTTACCTTTCTAAGACTTTTTGTTTAGTAGTTAAAATTTCATTTTCTTTTACAGAAATAATTGTTTCGCCCAGTATGTTGCCAATTCTTCTAGTACGCAACAACCTCCCATTTAGTTTTATTTAAGATATATAATAAATCATGGGGACCCTTTTTAATTTTAATAAAATTCTCTTGTTATAATAAAGATAAGGAAATTTTTAATTTTTGTAAATAAAATACCCTCTCACATGAAGGTTTCTATTATCAGAACCCACAAATCAGAGGTCCAACCTTACAAGTGTTACAATCATGAAGAACTGATAGGCCTTTTGTCATTTAAATAATACATTATTGGAGGAGTTCTATCAGATCATTGTAATATCGTAACATTCCTTATAGGAAAGGTATGATAAAATCATGCTCTGATTAAATATTCCCAGTATATAACATAAAGTTAAGCAGGCGCGTTGCATTTTATATTGAATATTTTGAAGAACCATCGACTCCACAATTTGCCTCTTGGCATATTGGAATCCCCGAATATCGTAACTTTCTCAATGTGCCATCTTAAAACCTCTGATATCTAACACTTCCACTACCTCAAAAGCTCTCGATACTAAAATATTTCGATGCCTCCCACTTATGATATCCGATATGTCTGATACCCCTTCCCTCTGATATCTGAAATGTTCGACATTCTCGTCTCTACCCATATTGGAACTTTTCATATCGGATGTCACTCTTTAAAATCCATGATACTCCATTCCATGATATAAAAAGTCTAATATGTGCTCGTGCTTACATTTATAGTTGTGATATCTTTAAACAACATATATTGGAAGCCTCAACTATCATAATTTTTAAGGTGCAACCATGAGATTTCTCCGATAAAATTTTTATGATATGTTGATGTGTGCAAAATCCATGTGAATTCACTTTTTTTCATTTAATATAGAGAAGTGGTGAATTCATGGTTTTTTAAGTTCTAAACAACCTTATTCATTGTAGCTTGATATTATCACGGTTTCCCCTTTAAGATAGAAATCGTTATGGAAAATAATTATTTGCACTAAAGGTTCTATGGTGAAGTAATTATACTTTAGTCTTGTGTTTCCCATTGCAGGATAGTCACACTAAGAGAATTTCATAAATGATTTTCTAGGGAAGTTAAAGAAAAGAAGAAACCAGTAACTCAACACCAGTCGACTGCTCCGCTAGTTGAAAATATTGATACACTACGTTTGTTTTCTGACACAATCTGGTCTTTAGATGTTAGGAGTACCTCCTGGGAATCTATCTATTAGCTATTTGAAGATGAAGGACCAAGGTTCACTCAAAGAAAAGTTACAACCGAGGATTCTGCTCCAATTTCTAATACTATCCACAATGATGTTGCAAATTCATTTTTAAATAGAATTGTAGCTCAGCCCAAGATCCTTTCCTATACATATATGATTTGGTGGGTCATGGAACACTTGAATATTACAGACAGGAAATTTATGAAAAAGAACAATATAGTCATTGAATCTTTTAGTGGCAGTGATTTCAGTAAAATGTATGATTTTCCACCACTTCAGTGTAATGATGAAAAATAGTTCATGGAGAAATTCATTAGCAACGTTGATCACGCATTAGAAACTGTCAAAGAATGGAGGAGGGACACTAATAAGCATAAGTGTGATGAAAATGGAATATATATAGTAGAATCTCTCACAAGTCCTTATTGTCAAGTTACTACCATGGTATGTAGACTATTTTCTTATCCTAATACTCAGAAATTCGCAGATCAATGGACTCCATTAATTGATGCTGCTTTGGAAGGATATATATTATATTGGGGAAATATTTTGTTTTATAACTTAGCCACTTACATTTTGAATTTTAGGAAGAAGCATACAATTTCAGAGAATGTAATTCCTCCTTTTTATATTAGCGCTTACATTATGAACGCTTTATGCTACAATATGGATTTTGCCTCCATAGGATGGAAATGGACCTTAGCCGACCCAAATCCTATTGATATATACCATAATATCCTTTGGGATTCCATATACCAGCTCCATTTCTACAAAATCTGCAAGGGTGTCGTGTTGCCTATTCATCAAATTATTTTTAATAAGAGAGCTACAAGGATTTCCCTGGAAGCAAAGGAATACTTGCTCGGGGTTAGGAATTGTTTTGGTGAGGAGTTATTTACCTACATCTGGTTCTTTGGTGGGTTGTTTAATCCACATGTTTCTCCCCTGTATGTCCTTGAAAAGGTACTAGCTCGTGAGATAGCTTGCTAAACTGTAGGTATTGGAATTTCTAAAGTATTGAAAGAATCCAATAAGAAAGAATGGCCTACCTTTCCTTTTCAGTGTGGTATGTATACACTAGAGAATTAAAAGCATGCAACTATTGATATGAACTCTATTTTACAGTTGAAATTTACTACTATCCCTAATAGGAAATACGATCCTCATGGAAATTCCAAGAAGGTTACCGCTCAATCAAGAGTAAATAATTTCTCTCATGAACCATATCAGTTTGATTATGTCTTTGAAAAATATGCTACGTATACAATAGTTTCAAAATAGAGTGCAGATCATCTAGCTCCATAGGAAATCAATCAATTTTACCAATACAGGGAAGCAATGCTATCATTATGAGATTTTTTAGGTCTAAAATGGGCCTCCTAAGGAAATTATAAAATAATAGTGGAAATAATCAAATAATATTAGATTACATCATCAAATTTTAGAGGGAAAAAAGAAAAAAATATTTATTTTCAACTCATATTTTGAACTTATCTCCCTACGAGTTTGCTCAAATTTTGAGTGAAAGCACTCGTTGGATGTAGAATTTGATTCCTCATCCAAAGAGTACCCATGTTCCATACTTTTGATGGACAGTGCTACATGAAAAAAGTGATTGTAATCATGCTTTTTTCATGTATTTCTCATTTTTCTTGTAGAAGGCTCCATTGAAAGTATGCAACATGGGTACTCCTTGGATGAGGAATTAAAATTTTCATCCAATGAGTAACCCCACTCGAAATTTGAGAAAAACCTTAGGGAGATAAGTTGAAAATATGAGTTGAAAAGGGAGTTTTATTATTTTATTATCTTTTAATATTTTTACTTTTTTACTCCAAAAATGGTGAATAATCCCCCATGATTGAAATCATCATCTTGAATCATATTGGTTCTTATAAAGTTTATTTTGGTTGTACATTTTCCTTACAAGGCCCATTTTAGACCTCACAATTCCCCTAATGACTGTTTACCCTTAGATTCATTAAATGTTTTCACAGGAAAGCACATCTCAAGAGAAGGTTATGAATATTCCTTCTACATAGGTTACTGACATCCATGATACAAAAGATACAGGGATTTCTTCTTCCACTTATACTGAAGGAAAGTTGCTAAGTTCTAAGTTTGAAGAGATATGGGAACAATGTAGCCAAGTTTTGAAAGGAAATAAACCTGAGGTTTTAAACACTACCTCACAAGAGAAAGTCTTAGACACTTTTGAAACTTTTGAGAAGTCTCTAATCACAATAAGGACCTATGATCAGCCTTTAGAGAATGAAGACATAAAAATTATGCCACCATTCCCGACCTCTGAGGTCATATTTTCGAAGATATTCCTCTCCTCGACATATTCTACAGTCCTCAACATAAGGATGTAGTCGAAAGTAAAAGAAATAAAAGGAAAATTGACTAATCCTAGCCTTAGTCCCTGGAAATTTCTCTTTTGAAGTACAATGTAAAGGCTCATAGTCCACTCCTATAGATGAACTTGGAAGACTTACTCAGTTCATGAGATCTTATGCTTTTGTGACTATGGACAAAGCCACCGAGATACAACAACTTTTGAAGGAAAATAAGGACAGGATTATGCAGTTGGAACAAGGCCTTGAGAATGAGAAACAAAATATTGCTCATTAATGGCAAGAACAACTTGTTGAGCTTCACAAAAATTTCGACGACCTTAAACTTAAAAATGAAACTTACTTGAGGATCTGAGATGCTCAACTTCATGAATTACATCACAAGATTGAACAAATGAAAGTTAATACTCAATTATCATAGTTTTAAAGGGAAGAAAGAGAATTAAATACTCTCCTTTCTCAACAGCAAGTCATTTTCTGTCAGAAACTAGCCATCCTTCATGATTTGTGTAACACAACTAGCTTATTGGTGGACGGATTGTCTGATGTGAGGACATACTTTGATGTCATTGAGGAAAATATTGCAGGATACATAACATGGCCAGATAGTGCTGAAGGGATATTAGTTGATATCCCAAGGATAGAGGAATCATATGAGGGAATAGTCTTTAGGGAATGGGAAATCCACCTCAAGCATACAAAAACAAAAATATTCAATGCAAGAGACATCTCCAATGACCTCATTGAAGCCATCTACGATAACTTATTTCAAGAAAATCTTATTTCAAACTTCCCTGTGGGAACTCTACTGGATATCAATTTGGGGACCAAAACATGGTAGGAATTATCAAAGAAAAGAGCTAAAAAGATTGAAAATTTATCTAAGATTGACTTCGAATTCCATTGGCATTTCTTAGTCAAGCCTCACAACTAATGGATAATGCTTAGGTGCATATCCAATACAACCACTCACATGCTACCAACACTAAGGGATGCTATATTTAACAATCAAATGCAAATTCAACCACCGTATCTACTTGAATTGAAGCCCATGACATATATTTATGAACTGAAACAACATATGGGAGGGAAGCCTTATTCATAAACTTAGCCAAGTTATTGCAACAAAGTATAAAATTGCCTTATTGTTTTATTTTAAGTGTTGTTTGTTAAAACTTCTTCAGGATTTTACTCTGCTTTGCTATATTTGTATTTCATGTAGAAACTATAAATCCACTTCATTTGTATGGAAAAGGGGTTTTGAATTTTGGAGAGAAAGATTTTGTTTGCACTACTATACCTTAAGTTATCTTAATAAAAAGTTGAACCACTACTATTTTCTCATGAGCAGAGTAACAATATATCAGGTACTACTATTTGTCTATTATTTCTTTGCTTAAGAGTTGAATGGTTATTTAATTATGTTTATCATATGTGCATTGTAAGTAGTTAGACAATTTTCACTATTGATATGTGTGATTGAAATCGTATATTATATGCATAAAAATTGAAATCTTATATGTGTAACGAATTCTTTCACTAATTTAATTAACATTTAATTAAATTAGTTATCATTATTTGCTTTAACCTCATAATAGCTTGATAATCTATATTGTCATGTTTTTTGTGAGATCCTTTTAAATCACATATATAAATAAGATTTCCTGAGATAGATATTTAGTTTAAATACTCTTTATTATTAGTTTTAATTGCATCATAATCCCTACACCTATATACTCCATCCATTTTCATAATTTATAGAAAGGGAAACTAGTCCCATAAATTCCAATCGGAGCCACCATTCCAAACGGAAAAGGATTTTCCCTAAGGTCCTCACCGGGTGGTTTTCCCCATGTTGAGGTAGAAATATTGAGCCTTCAACACCTACAAATTGGAGTTTCCTTGACCTTCAAGTGTACATCTATTCTTCCATGTTTCTTAATTAAATAATGTAACTATGAAAAGATCCCAGTCCAAAAATATTTTACGGAGATTAATGAACAATGGAAAATAATACTAATCACAAATAGTTTTGAAAATAATGACGAAGAAACTAAGAAATCCAACAATTGTTGAGTACCTCATCAAACTAAAGAACTCACCGGTGGAAGAAGTGACATGGGAAGATGAGTTGTTCATGCAAGAACACCCATACATAGTCAAGCATTAAGGACAACACTTCTTTGAAGGGGAGGAGAATGTTAAGCCTTATATTGGCCATGTGTTAACCCTATAACATGTTATTAAATGTTAAGCCTTATATAAGCCATGTGTTAACCCTATAAAATGTTATTAATCCCTAGATATTGAGTGATTACATTTCCATTGTTATATTTTTATGTAGGCTAGAACCCCTCATGGCCTATTTTCATTATAATTGTACCTTTTTCCTCCTATATATATATATACACACTAAGGATAGCTAGTCGTAGGATCATCAAATATTGTCTTATACATTATATTTATTATAAAAAAGGGGTTCCCCCATGAGGAGTACTATAATTATTGGTTTCTTAACATTTTTTAGGTGTAAGGATCATATGAATAACAATTAATTTTCTGTGTCACTATTTTAAATATGTTTTTTTTAAATATTAACAAAGTCAATGAAAGCTTGAAATTATGATGTTAGGTGTTAAGTCCAAGCATTAGGGTTTTAACATAATAAATAATGCTTTTTGTATGTACGTATTTGTCTATACTTATGCACCATATGATTTTCATTCCATAAGGTGACACAATATAAAGTTATGCTAGATATAAACTAACTATGCATTTTAGAATTACAATATCTTTATTTAAATTAAAAATCAATAGAGATAGTCCCAGGGGGTAGCTCAATTGGTGATTGAAGTAATGTGAAATTTGTGAAAATTGAGAGATCCAAGGTTCAAATCCTCCGGTTGTGAACTAGTTTATGGAAAGGGGGACATGTCATAGATCCCTAGAGGTTTATGAGTAGTTATGTGTCAGGTCGGCTATTGGGTTCATCTCGGATACAAAAATAAATAAATCAATAGAGATAGAAAATAATATTTTTTCCCCTCAAACAACACACATGCACTTTCATGCAAGGTGGCTAGATTACGACCAACAATCCTTGTTATGAACTTAATAGGAACTTCCCTCATTATCTATATGGGAAATAAATCCATTATATTCTCAAACTTGCCTATTTTAAAGTAAGTGGGAGGAGTCGCAAGAGTACAATACAAACCCATTTATAAAACTCTAGATTCAAGTTAACGATCAAATATAATAGCACACCCAATTATATAATATATATACCAAGGGGAAGGGATAAGCCCCTCTTGAATGATAGCCACTAGAGCCAAGATCCTTTGTATATAGTATGCATGCGCAAACCTAGATTTGAGTAGAACCACCATAGTTGAAACTCTTACCACATTAATGTGGGGTTATAGCTGTTTACCTATTTTTTGTTATGTATGACCCACTCTATAGATTCTAGTGCTTAATACTTTTCCTCCTGCTCCTTGTTATATGCCTAGTCCTTGTGACCTAGTCCCTAGCCCTTGACCATGGTGCACAATTAAGACATGTCATTTTCTCTATTGGTCTCCTCAACCAATACACCAGCTCCATGTAGTTTCCACTACACATCATCTTGGCCTTACATCATCTTGACACTTCTGTTTTTTGTCTAATTTTCTATTAACTAACGTTTTGTTCCCTGGCCTCTATTGAGTGGTGACTTTTTTTTACTTCTCCATTACATTGAGCTATGGTGGGATTCAAAACTTCTTCATGGGTTGTGTTAATCTCTTTGTCCAATGCATTAGTTCCACTTTACCCCGATGCTCTCCACGTTGTCTCGCTAGTACATTTTCCTGACATCTAATCATCCCGACCATTCCTTTTATGGGACCTCTTTTCATCTTCTGGGGAAGACCCTTTGGGACACATCATATCGATGCTTGGTTAAAAAAAATCTACATCCACTTCACAACTTAATACATTCCAACTATATCTAAACAAATCACGTAAGTGCCTTTTAGTCCACTTCACCGTGACGCTATCATCTTGGCCTTCCTTTTTGATCCCTCCTTTTTAATATCTCCAATTAATAGAATCCGAGATATGGAGATGTTTTATGTCAACCATCAGTCTTTTTCTCTGTCAGACGATGGACTTCCGCAGGCTTAATAAAGTAAGTCTTGAACCATTTTTACTATGCTCTGTGCTCAACCTGTATTATGCGATGGACCTTCGGAGGACTTAATGAATCAATTCTTGCCCCTTCTTGATCCTCTGGTATTTTACTTGCAAGATTAAAAACAAAAATCCAACTATTGTTATTAATATATGCACTACCATTGCCACACTTCTACTATGGAACTATAATTTCTTTGGATCATTGATCCACGAACAAAAACTATTCTCCATCAACTATAAATGAAGGGATTTCAACAATTGCAAAGGATTTCCATCCCTATGTGAATTTGGTTCCTATGTATTTAAATTGTGTTCTTAGATACTCTCCTTCCCAAGCTTTGATTCACGTACAACACATATAAAAATACAAATACAGTACGAATTACAGGGTACACCTGCATGTACTAAAAGAAGATTCATAGCATGTTCTCAAATTCAAACAAAATGTCTCCTTCACTAATTTATATACTTTGTACAAGATTACATGAGGCCTTCTCTTCGGCTTGATCTTCATTAAATATCCCCTTTGGTTCTTATGTTCATTCTTTTTCTTACTCTGGTTTCCCTCTCGACACTCCTCTTTCACTCACTTCTACATACATTTTGTTCTTATTTTACAAGATTATATGAAAGAGGATTCTGAACTACAATCAGTTTAGATCCACGAAATTTTGAACAAGCCCCTATTCTAGGATCCTTTTGATCCTCCTATCCTCCAAGAAATCTAAATAACTCTAAATATCTCTAGCTCATTGAATATTCTCAACATATCTTCTTAGAATTAGATCTGATTACAATCTCAATCCTATTTACATAGATTCTCTATATTTCATTGGAAACATATGAAATACAATTAATTAAACAATCACACTCAATTATGGAACAAACTCCCTTGGAAAATGAAAGACCCCTAAGTCTAGTAAAAGTTTATTTTGATTCGAAGGTAAGATTCTCCTACATGATACTCCTAAGGTGAAAAAATTTCATGATCTCCTAACCGTGTGATTTTATATGCTGATGAAAATCCTCCTAGCTCCCAAACTTTAGTTTGTAGATTACTTTCTATTTTGTTGCCTTGTTGTTCCTATGTTTCCTTTAGTTCTCTAGGATTGCACACATTATTATGTTTCTTCCCATTTTCTTTGTTGATACAAATTTCTTTAGTCATCTTCATCTCCTTGTTTCCTATCCTCCACGGTCTCTTATATCTTCTCATGGATGTCTTCCTCATCAGCATCCACAATTCATATATCACTTTATCGACCTCTATCTTTGGATGAATTTCATTGTTTTCACCATCCTCAAGTTGTTACACACCCTCCTATATCATAAGAGTTATAAAACTCTGATCAATTTTTTGTTCACACTTTGCAATCCTCTCCTCATATTTCTTCAACATAATTTCACTTTCCTCTAACTCTATTTTTGCATCTAAATATGCAGTCCTTGGACTTCTATCCTCTACTCCATGAAATTCTACTCCTTGTACAATTCAACAAAATCACCTTGAATTGTAGTTGTGTCCTCCATGAAATATACATCACTTGGATACTTTACCATCCAATCCTCCTAAAGTTATATCTCATCTTTTCCTGTGTTTTCTTCTTCTAACATAAGACTCTCAATTAGTATTGAGATCTCCTCGAGCATGTCTTCATGAAGTATCTCTCCATTTTTTGATGCCACTTCATCTTATGTACTTGCACAATACCCATGATATGATGTTGTTTCACCCCCCTTAAGAACAAAAATGAAGGTATGTTCTTCTTCAATTTCCTTTGTCATAAAAAATTCCTTGTCAAATCAATCATCTTAAAAGTGAATAAACACATTCTCGCAAAATTTATCCATCTCAGCCGTCTCTTCTAGAAGTATTATTTCTTCATCAACCTAAAAAATAACATCATTTAAGTATTGATCATAAACTTCTATGCTTGCAATTATACACGTAGTGTCAGATTCAAAAACATAAGGCTCTCCGTTCGATGCCTCAACTGCCTCATATTCATGCTGATCTGAACTAAATCCATAGTCCATTAGGATATCTATAAATTACTTCTCTAAATTTCTAGCTTATTCTACATCAAGAAATAAACTTTGTTCAAAAATATATATTTCATAATCAACTACTCTAAATTATTCCTTCAACCTATCATACATCCTCCTCCTTAGCTTCCTTTGCATTGGATGTCATCTCACCTTCTTCTACATTGTCCAACCATATCTCTAGTCTTCCTAGATTTCTTGTAGTAACGACTTCAATGATTAATTTATGCTCTTAACTCAACCATCTCCTTCTCAAATTCGTCATCGCTCATATCCTTTATGCTATCTGGTTTTGCACTCTTGTTCATATGATGGTGCCTTCCCCTCTCTAAACCCTAGACATGACTATTAGTAGCCATCCTTTCTTTCTTTTGTGAACCCTCCTTGTCCACCTGTGAGTTGCAACAAGAATTCATCATATTTCCAACAAGTCTACAACTTGTTACTAGTACAAAAGTCATCCTCTTGGTATCCTCTCTTCTTTTGGTCATTTGGATATAACATTTTCCTCAGCACCTTTTCTCCTCAACTTTCAAAGTTGATGGCTTTTGTGTCTTTATCTACTCACCTCTTCACTTCCCTAGAGAACTTCGATGTCCTCTCTTCAAAAATTTCATATTTCTTCTAGGGTGATGTCACAGTTCCTCTTTCTAAGAGATCTTCTTTATCTTCTTCCTATGTCATAGTTTTACTTTATTATCATAGTTTCTACCAATATTCTTATTTACTATCTGCAAACACAATTCTTCATGACCATATTTAAAAAAACACTATACATATTTTATAACACCTATACCAATATATTATGCTTAGGAATCTTCCTTTTGGTCCAATCCTCTGAACAATTCTCCTCTAAAAGCATTTATGCTCTATACTCTTAAACAATCCTCGTCTAGAGCACATTAAATCTTTCAAAACCTGTAAGCATCTTAAAAAAAAAATATTGCTTTATAATTCCTAAAGAAATTTAATATTTTTTCCATCTTCAATCGAACTAGAATAAAACATGTTTACCTACCATGCCTCTGAACTGCTACATCATTATTCAATGCAAATATAATATGTTTCTCTTCTCAAGGGATCTATACTTTTAATTTTGTTGGATATTCCTTTACCATTACATTCGTTCAATGTTATTTTAACTCATAACATTCTATAATCCTTTCCTCTTCATATTTTTACTTATTTTCCTCAAGCTTCACCCTCAGGTCATCAATATTCGACCTCAATATGAATTGAAAAACAGGAAAGAATTTTACCTCTTTTAGAATCCTTCAAATATTATCCATACATAATTCTATTCTACACTATTTCTGTCTTTAAAGAAACTCTTCTGCTATATTTTGCTTTGCCGGTTTTCTCCTAGTACTGCCACAATTTCTTTAATAATTTTAATAAGCAAGTTTAGAACCTTCTCTGGTACCACTTTTGATGCAGGGGTTGCTAAGGTTTGACCAACAATCCCTGTTCTAAACCTAAAAGGTGTTTCCCTCATGATCTGTATGGGAAATAAATCCCTTTTATTCTCAAACCTACCTATTTTAAACAAAGTGGGAGGAATTGCAAGGGTATAATAAAAACGCCTTTATAAAATCATCAAATTCAAGTTGTCAATAAAGTATAAACAACACACCCAATTATATATATATATATATATATAGATATGATATAGATATAGATATAGATATCAGGGGGAAGTGATAAGCTCCTCTTGAATGATGGCCATAAGAACCAAGGTCCTTCATATATAATATTCATGCGCAAACCCAAATCTGGGTAGAACCGTTGTATCCAAAACTATTACCACATGAACATGGGGTTATAACCTTTTACCCTTTTTTGTTATGTGCAACCGAATATATGGCTTTTGGTGCTTAATAATTTTCCTCCCACTCCTCGTCATATGATCTATCCTTGTGACATAGTCCCTAACCATTTACAATGGTCCACAATTATTTTATCTACCTACATCACATCATTTTCTCTATTGGTCTCGTTGAACAATACGCCAGTTCCATTTCATTGCCACTACACATCATCCCGACCTTACGTCATCGAGAAGCTTTTTTTATAGCACACTCTCAACATTCCGATGAGATAGACTGCGTGATATGAAATTATTTGCTAAATAACCTTCTATTCCATGACCTCTATTAAGTGAGGATCACCTTTTAATAATTTGTTTCTTTTACCTATGGGAAGATTCCACACTCCTTCATGGGTCATTTTAATCTTTTCGTCCAATGCATTGGGTCCACTTGAATCCAGTGCTCTCCATAGAGTTTCGTTGCCACATCAACCTAGTGTCTAATCATACCAATTATTCCTTTTATTGCACCACCCCTGATATTTTGGGGAAGACTCTTTAGGACACATCATTCGGGTGCGTCGTTTTAACAAATCACAACCACTTCAATGCTTAATATGTTCCAACTATATCAAAAACATCACCCCCATGCCTTTTATTAGATGTCACCCTGACATTGAATCATCTCGACCTTCCTTTTGATCCATCCTTTTTAATCATGTCAGGTAATAGAATTTGAGAGATGGATATGTTTTCATTCAACCATTAGTCTTGTTCTCTATTAGATGATGGACTCCGACAAGCTTAAAAAAACAAGTATTTGCCCCATTTTTCTATTCTCTATGCTTGACCTCTATTATGCAACAGACCCTCAAAGGCATTAATGAATCAAGTCTTAAACCTTATCGAGCCTTTGGTATTATTCTTGAAATATTACAAACAAAGATTCGACTCTAGTTCTTATTCAATACACTATGATCACCATGGTTTCACTATGCGACTTTGATTTATTTTGATTGTTGATCCACGTGTTGATTCACAATCAACAACTAATCATTATAAACTATGAATGAAGGGATTCCATCTTGTTATAGGCCATTTTATCACATCTGGCCAATAGGCCTTCAAATGGGACCAACTCACATCCTTTCATATATTGTCATCATCCCTACACAAAGCCATAAGCATGACTCTCCTGAATCCATGATGTTTTGCTCTTGACTACTGTGTTTCCAAGCTTTTAAGGCCCAACGTACCCTAGCCCTTTAAGGACCAGTGGTTACCACCAGGTGGGCCTTCTCTGCACCTGTTTTGATCACCAGTAAGTTTTCCCTTGTTGGGGGTGCACTAATTCTAGGAATTCGGGAAAAATAAAAAGGAACCTGAAGCTTCCTCTTCCAGAAGCTTTGGGAGATTATTTCAACCATTTGCCTTAGATAAGAGTATCAAATCCTATTCGATCCTACCTTAAAGTTTTCACTTTTAATCCCTTGAGCTCATCCTCCCATCTCAAGTGGATATTAAGCTTAGATTGGTCAATGGATAAGAATTCATGAACTACCTCCCTCATCTATATATTTATAACCATCCATGGGCAAGGGGTTGGATTTTGAATATTTATTCTACACTCATTTTGTTTATTTGAGAGTCATTATTCCATGCATTAGGGTGACATAGAGGAAAACTTTGTGGAAAGAAAAGGACAAGTCAGCTTGGGGAGCTCTTCTACAAGATCAACTCCTATTTTTGGTTGTACATTTCTCAATTTCTATTAATACAACGAGTAGACTATTTTCCTATATTTGATGTTATGATTCAGTGTATTCCAATACCATGTTGATCTATTGAATGAAGTTATTGCATTATTCTATATAGATCTCGTATATATTTTACTTATATTTTTTAATTATGCATGTTCCAATTATATAAATCAGAGCTAGGATTTGAGCATACAACTCAAGAAAGGAGCGAAGATTGTGATGGATTTCAAGTAGGCTTCATCCCATATTTCAATTACTTTAAGGAATAAATTGTGTAATTTGCTCTCTATTGTTCTAGGTTAGCCGACCAAGCCTAAGGAAGATACTTTTGTCTGCAGTTGTAGATTTTGTATAACAAATTTGACTGCCAATCATCCTACTCCCCTGATTGTTCCGAATGTGCAAGTGGTTTCTTCCTCACCACAAATTAATTATGTCGAAACCTATCCTATTCACGTACCTACTGATAAAGATGAGCCTTTCACTATCTTCTCAATGTCTTACGACCTAGATGCAGTAGGTGATATGGTGAATCATTTACTGGGGGTATTGGTGCATAATATTTCCATTAGATCCCTTGATATATCCCTTCTAGAGCATTGTTCTCCCATATGATTATAACCTCTTGGAAGCCATGGTCTCTTGGAGACCATGATATGATATTAGATCAAGGTTCCTTTTCTTGTGTCAATCTCATTAAAAAATGGAACAAGGTCTTTTATCATAACTCTTTTCCTATGTCAAGCTCATTAAAAACTGAAACAGATCCCCTTCCATTTGAGTCTTTGATTAGATCTCATAAATTCCCAATCGAGTCTCTCACTTGATCTCATGAATGAACATTCATTCCATGCACCTGTTAGCAACCACTAGTCTACTTAAGTGAATGATATGAATTTTGGGGGCCATGTACCTCAATTTGAGTCATTATATTGGGGCATGCAAACTTATTTCAAGCACAATTGTTCTTTGCTTCAAGCTTGTGTAAAAATGAAAGCAATTTGAAGCATAGTTTCCCATGTTTGAATCTTGTGTAAAAATGAAAGCAATTTGAAGCATAGTTTCCCATGTTTGAATCTTGTGTAAAAATGAAACCATTCTCATTTTATTCCACATGATTTCCATATTTTATCAACCTATTTTTTTGTATATGAGCCTTGGTTTTCTCATTCCATCGCCACTATATGCTTGACCAATCATACACTTTCCCTTGGTGTTTTACCCTTTCTTGAGGAACCGCTACAATGAGTGGTATTATTAGCCAACCTGTTGAGCTTTGCATGTTTTGAGAAGTTACATCATGACCAGAAATAGTTTATACCTTTTATACCACTTATTCCTTTAAGAGGAGTCCTCTTTCAGCTTTTTTGAGACTCCCAAAATATGAAAATATTGTCGAGCAATTGTCTTTTCAAACTCATTAATGTAAATGAAAAGAGTCTATGCAGTATAAGTTTAACCTTATTCTAGACTGAGATAGATTAATTACGAAAAAGGAATACCTTAGTCAAACATGGCTAAGAGGTATCCTTGAGTATCGTTTTCTTCCTTTTTGGAGTCAAGACACTATCTACGAAAATGAATCTTTAGATTTTTTTCACCTCTTTTTCAAGCTTTCTAAGCATGGAAAATATGTCGAGTTTTCACCTTTACTCGAATCACAAAAACATAAAATGATAATGGATTCGTCGATCATGAAAAGATTGAACCACTCCTCTAGGTTCGTTAAATATTCTAAGAGGGATTTATCTGAATGATGAAATTACAAATCAAGCATATGTTATCCTCCTCAAGCTATTCAAAAATAAAGAGATACTGACCAGTAATGGTTGGAGAAATTGGGAAAAATGGGATACCCCACTTGTTAATGGTAGCAAGTTTCTCTTGAACATGTCACTCTTCCACTTCATCTCCATGGCTATTGGGTTGGGAAATTTACTTGTCATTTGGTTTATCATACTGTTAAAAATCCTTCGTTTTGGTTTTGGGTCAATGTTTCCATCTCCATTTCAATGTCGCCACTGTGTTCAAGACAAGTCATTCAATCAATATTTACTACAATACTCTTAAGCATTCATTCCATGTTTTCCATTCCTTAACAGTTCCATGTTAGCATCATTCTGATCATTCTATCTCAAATCATCATACCTATTTCATGTTGTTTATGGGGGATACATCAAGGCCATCCTCCGATGGGTCGCTTCCTCTTGACATCAACTCATTGTCTAAGAATTTAACTTAGAAACATCACTTTGGTACCTTGGTTCTTGTATACATCAATGAAAAGTTTCCTTTCTCTCGGTGACAGGTTTACATCATTAGCCTTCAACCAAAAGATTATGTGTGGTGTTCAAAATCAACTCATTCATTGACACAATACAGATTGTATTAGAGTACCTTGAGATCCATTAACATCATTAGTGGTTTCTATCATGTTTGTTAACAACTTATGTCATTGGTTGATAATGATATTGTGTCTACCATTTTCAACTTGAGGTTATTAATTCAAATGGTTAGACTCATACATTGGTTGGTCGTGTGAATGATAAAGAATATCCTATATCTAGTTTCATCCATTCGGGCTGCAATTTTAGGAGTAATACAAGATCACAATGTATGATGGCTATGATCATACACACAATCATCTAGTCATGGGTCCACCATCAGTCATCCATGGACAAGTGTTCTTGTAATTTTACATGTAATGTTAGTTTATGTATTAAGCATGGGTATCCCTCTCCAAACAAATATATCATGATTTAAATGTATTAGAATAGATGATTCTCTCAACTGGTTGTTCTTGATCCTAACTTATCACAAGGTAAATCACTTCAGTCATTAGTTGTCATTTCTGACTTTCTGCTTTAGGGGGCAATCTGTTATAGCCCATTTTTTCACAAGGTCAATAAGCCTTCAAATAGGACCAATTCACATCCTTTCACATATTGTCATCATCCCTACACAAAGTCCTAAACATGACTCTACTGAATCCTTGATTTTTTCCTCTGGTTGCTGAGATTCCAAGCTTTAAGGCCTAACACATCTTGGCCCTTTAGGGACCAACATTGACCACCAAGTTGACCTTCTTTGCACCTTCATTGATCACCATCAGGTTGTGCCTTGTTGGGGGTGCATTGATTCTAAAATTTTAGGAAAAAGTAAAAGAATCTCAAAGATTCCTCTTCAAGAAGCTTCCCAAGGTTGTTGCAACCATTTCCCTTGGATAAGAGTCTTGAATCCTATAGGATCCTACCTTGGATTTTCCACCTCTTATCCCTTGAGATCATCCCCCATTGTCAAGTGGAACTTAAGCCTATATTATTAAATGGATAATAATTCATGAACTACCTCCCTCATCTATATATTTACTGGCATCCATGCACAAGGGGTTGTCTTTTGAATATTGATTCTAACCTTAGGATATTTATTTGACAGTCAATATTCCATGCATTAGGGTGACATAAAGGCATACTTTTTGGAAATAAAAGGGCAAGTCAACTTGGGGAGCTCTTTTACAAGATGAACTCCTATTTTTTATTATAACTCTCTCTATTTCTATTAATACAAAGAGTAGATTATTTTACTATATATGATGTTATGATTTCATGCATTTCAATACCATGTTGATCTATTGAATGAGGTGATTGGATTATGCTAAATAGATGTTGTATATATTTATCTTGTCTTGTTTGATTGTGAATGTTATAATTATAGCAATTAGAGGTAGGATTGGAGCATACAAGTTGAGAAAGGAGTGAATCTTGTCACGAGTTCCAGGAAGGCTTCATTCCATCATTCAATTACTTTAAGGAAGAAATTGTTTCCTTTTCTTTCTGTTGTTCTAGCTCAGTCCACCAGGCCTAGGGAAGACACTTTTGTATGCAATCATAGATTCCATAAAACATTTCATATTCCAAAGGATTTCCTCCCCTCTATTCTTTCAATTACTCTATATTTAATTTTTTTTCTTGTACACTCTCCGTCCTGAGATTTTATTCACATAAAACACATATTCAAACATAATACAAATTACAGGGTTCACTTGCATGTGCTAATAGGATATTCACACTATGTTACTACATTCAAGAAAAACATCTCCTTCATTAATTTATATACTTTGTATAAGATTACATGAGTCCCTCTCCTTGGCTTGATCTACATTAAATAGCCCCTTTTGACCTGGTGGACATACTTGGCCTTACTCTATTGGCCCTCTAAACACTCCTCCTTCACTCACTCCTACATGCATTTTGTTCTTATTTTACATGATTATATGAAAGAGGGTTCTGAACTAGAGTTAGTTCAGATCCACAAAATTCTCAAGAAACCCATATTCTAGGATCCTCTAGATCCACCTATCCTCCAATAAATCTATCTGTCTCTAAAATCTCTCTAACTCACTCAATATTCTCTAGATATATTCTTATAAGTAGATAGGATTACAATCTCAATCCTATTTACATAATTTCTCTAGATTTCCTAAAAAACACAGGAAATACAAATAATTAAATAATCACACTTAATTAGTTGAACGAACTCCCCTAGTAAATGTAAGACCCCTAAGTCTAGTCAAAATTTATTTTGATTTAGAGGTAAGATGCTCTTGCATCATACACAGGGAGAGAGTAATTCATGCAAAGCTGTAGAAGAGTGTGCATTTCGTTAATGGTGTATATATGGATCACATTTAAACCATGGTTGAAAGAAAACATAAGAATAGGGAGTTAAAAGAAAGGCTGTGATTTTGTTTGTGTAGCTAGAGCCACCAAAATTTTCAATTAGAAGTCAAAACTGAAGTTATCCACTTGAAACATTAGAAGTTTTATAAATTAAAACTTAATTTTATTCTAGAAGGATTAACCATCATAAAACCAAAGTAGCCAACTCATCCAATACATAGAGGAAAATATGTATCATGCCATTTTTTTTATAAATATAGGAATGCACATGCATTACTAGAAACAAAAATATGTTTTTATTACATAAATTCATAAATATGGAAAATTCCCTTCACCTTTAGTATTAGGACTATTTCAAGAACTATGTTTCAAAAGGAAATCTTGATTATTAGGAGACATTTTCTTCTCCGAGGCAAAATAAGTCCCCTACCACCATCCACCTTGTGAAAACATAGCTAATGGTGCCCAAAATACCACTTGGTAGTTAAAGACTCCATAGGGAGGGCGTGTGTTCTATTTGGAGGCATCTTTCACCACTCAATAGAATATGTCACCTTACTAATTTGGAATAATCTATTTTGTACCTAGCCCAACAAACCTCTATAGTTTCCCTTGCCCTCCGAACCCAAGCCTATAGCACATACATAATGTTTCTGAGTTCTTAATCCAACACCTTCCAATATCAAAACTTCACTCCACTTTACAAGTTTCATCCCCTTTCTCTCAACTCCCCCCTTCCCCACTTCTTCATTCAGAAAAACTAAATCCCCCCTCTCTTATCCATGCCAAATCCCCTAATATGCTTCAGTCATTCAAATCCCCCACCCTAACACCATCCTCAAATCCCACCATCCCCCCCCCCCCCATATCTCTGTCTACTCCTCTACCCCTTAATTATTATCTCCAGTGGCCGATTCACTAAACTACCCCTAATTATTGAATAAAACAATAATTTATTTTAATGTTAGTCAAACCTATGGACTCATAAGGATTCAATCTAACTATAATTTTTATCATTAATGAAGCTTACGTTAAATCATATCTTATTCATTAATCAAGGTTAACCATTAATTAATCATATAACACAATAATCTATAGAATACTAGTGTATTCATGTGAGGTGTGGGTATGTAGCTAGCATGCACACACCTCGTATGTATACTAAGAAAACTATCACATCAAGAAATCTCACAACTAGGTTAATAAATTAATGTAGCATAATAAATAAGGGAGTGGGCATTACGTTGAGCATATGAATCAGTTTTTAAGTCTTAGGTCCATTCTTATACTTTATTAACCAATGTTAAGATGCATATAACCATTAGTTTTATTGAAAAAACCATAATCTCACCTCATTAACCACTCATAGTTGAAACATCCATAAAAGATATAATGTTTTGCAATTTTGATTTTTTTTCATTGCAACTGGGATGAAGAAGAATAATTTAGTGAAAAATGATATTATTGTCAACTTATGATATTTGTTAGATGTCTAGGCCCATTCTTGGTGCATAGTTAACCTAATAATTGTACCTGTAGCACCCTTGGAGGTAATTGTCAACCAAAAAAGGTCTAATTTGGTGGCCTGAGGAATTTTCTTGGTAATTGATCATGAGAAGAAATATTTAGGGATTAAAGATACTATTTTCATCCCCTAACTATGGTCATGGACATAATACCCATCCACGAAGCCAAAGGCTTCATAATGGCACTCGTATTTAACTTATATTATTATTTATAAGTGTTGTTTGTGGTGTTTGATGCTAGGAAGGTTCCAATGGGGTAATTACTTCCCCTAACCATGTTTATTATTTTATGCACATTTCTAGTAAACAAGAATTACTCATGGTGCCTATATCCCACCTGGAGGCCAAAAACCCCCTTCAAAGTTCTTGTGTGTTGATTTGAGCACTTGTTCAAGGTTCTTGATGTTGAGAAGCTTCAATAAGATGATATGGAACCTCTTTCATAGACTGGATGATGGCTAAGGCTTTATAAAGCGTCCATGAAGTGGTTTGAGCATGTGTTCATGGTGTTTGAGATTGATGAGTTATGATTAGATCCTGAGGTTGTTGTTTTTATCCCCTAAGAAAGTAAAGGACTTAAGGATGTTATTTCTCTATAATGACTATGTTTAATTCCTTGATACCAACTACAATGA
The DNA here is from genome assembly GCA_000404065.3 of Pinus taeda. Lineage (NCBI taxonomy): Eukaryota > Viridiplantae > Streptophyta > Pinopsida > Pinales > Pinaceae > Pinus > Pinus taeda. The sequence continues at coordinate 118,843 of APFE030977887.1, read as the reverse complement.
GTGAAACATCTTAATAACACCCATATCCAACTCATAGGGAAAAATAACAAATAATGAGAGATAGTATCACTATGTCTTATTTTTTTCCATGTTGCTCAGATGCTAGAAAGTTTAAGATCCATGTTTACTCACTTGACCATTCTTAGGCATCTAACCTGGTTTATAGTGCAAAATGCCTACTCATATCACTTGCATCCCACTTGAAGGTTTGCAAAGAAACCCTACAAAGGATGCAATTTGTTATGAGAACTTACTCAAGGATTTTTAGGCTAAGAAGATTCAACAATATCCCATGGAAATATTTTTCCTTCCTTGAGTATCTTCAAGGCCATATTAACCATTTTTGGTGTGCAAAATCTCTTATTGAAATAAATAAACAACTTTGGTGCTAAAGACCCCATAGAAACATTTTTTGTTATGGTTTTTAGGTGTTATTCATTGTGATTGATATTGAGAAGTAAATTAGCGCCTAGTTCATCAGTGTTTTCCTCCCCTACCCATATATTATAAGATTTACAAGGTACATTTAGGGCTCAATCCCCTTGTTTCCCTATTTAACCATGTTTTTACCTTAAAACCAATTTCAAATAAAAAAATATCCTATTCATTGCATCTACATCTACCTTGGATACTAAATAACTTTGACCATGATCACAATAATGATTCATGATGTTAGATTGAGGCACTTTCTTGTTTAGGTCATGTTTTTTAGTTTAAGCAAGATGTGAGTGTATTTGTTGTACACTAAAGGCATGATATAAAGGTCTTGTTTATTTATTTGAGGATGTATTCAACACCATATAATTAGAAAATTTATTGGTAATCTATGTTGTTCATGGATATTAATCCTAAAAAGATTCATTTATGGTACAAGGTCTCTTACTCTCCTATTATGAATATGGTTACTCTCCTCCCAAGACCTTGGTTAGAACTCTAATCACGTTCTTGATGAAAAAATAACCTAATGATGGCACCCATAACACCCTTGAGGTGATTCATAAACAATATAAGTCAAATGGGTATATTTCATGGCATTTGTTCACTTACATTATGCGCGGGATGGAATATTTACAAGGCAATATCCTCACAAATATTAAAAATATTGGTTTCCCAAGGCAAGCCACAATGTAAGTAGATTAAACATTAAACAAAACACAATGAAAAAAACCATGTATAATGAGAATATAAATTTTATGTTTATTATAAAGGGGGAGGAAATGGAACCATGAGAGGGTGATTAGTACAACAAAATTCTCAAACAATGAGAGATCTTGGCCACCACATAAATTTTTTTGATGAATTACAATACAAAATTGGAAATTTCACCCATGCACAAGAAATAAGTGTAGAGATCTTGAAGGAATTTGGATTTTCCCATTTCCATGAGAAAGGTTGCATGGAATATTTACACAATCCTATATTTACAACTACCAAAAAGATGGGCTTGCCAAGACAAACAACAAGGCTTGAAAACTAAAAACTAAACAAAGCACAAGGAAATAACCATGTAGAACAATAAGAGGAAGATGAAGATGAAAAATCTTGTGGATAAAATGAAACCAGGGAGGGGTTATTGGTGAAAGGACAACAAAATTGTCAAATAAAGAACTTTGTGACCACTTGACATTTTTGAGATGACATAGCAAGCTTAATTGTGCAGAACGAGGAAGTGAGGAGACCATGAATGGATTTGGAATTTCCCATTTCCATGAAGTGGCATGGAATATTTATGAGTTGACATCCTCACACTTACGAAAAAATTGGGGTTTCCAAGATAAGCCACAAAGTAAGAGGACCAAACAATAAATGAAACACAAGACAAACAACATTCCAAACAAGAAGTGGTAGGTGAAGGAAAACAAAAATGTGGAGGAAATGGAACCAAAAGGAAGCATTTAGTAAAAAAGAAAACATGAATTTCAAATAAGAAGAGGTTTTGGTCACCACTTAATTTTTTGGAGACAACTTGTAATCCCAAATTGGCTTGTCCACCCATGCATAATGAAGGAGTAAGGAGACCAGAAAAAATTAGGGTTTCACATCTAGGAGAAGAGTGGCACAAAATGACTATGAGTTTCCATTCTTATACCTACCCAAAGTATGGGGTTTCAAAGAAGAACCAAAAGGAACGATGACCAAAAAGAAAAAAAAAAGCACCAAGAAAAACACCATACAAAATGAGAAGAGGAACACAAAGGTGAACAACAATGTAGAGGAAATGAAACCACAAGGGAGAACTTGGTAAAAAAAATCAAAATTGACAAAGAATAAGACGTTCTAGTCATCTTTGACTTATCTGAGATGACTTAATTCCCAAATTATCAAGTTTTCTTTTGCACAAGGAAGAAGTGAGGAGATCGTGCAAACTTTTTGGGTTTCCCATTATAGAACCAGAAAAGGAATATGAAAGCGAAAGCAATGTGGAAGAAATAAAACCAAAAGAGAGAAATTGGTAAAAATATAACAATGTTGAAAAATAAGGAAAAGTTTTGGTCACCACTTAATTGTTTAGAAATGACTTGTAAACGCAAATTGGAAAACATTCTTGTGTAGAAAGAAGAAGTGAGAAGACATTACACAAAATTTGGGTTTCCCAAAGTTTCATGTGATGCATTGCATGGAATATTTATGAAATTTCATCTTTACACCTAACAAAACAATGGGGTTTCCAAGATAAGCTACATTGAAAGCACACCAAACACCAAATGAAACCTAAGGCATATACCATTCAAAAGCAGCCATAAAAACATGAAAGCAAGGTGGAAGTGGTCATTTTATGGAGGACGGGTAATGATTTGAAATGGATTTAACCAAATAAATGGTTTAAGACTCGGTGTCTACAAATGTAATATAATAATAAATAAAGTTATATAAACTATAAAGAAAATGCGAATGTAAAAAACATTAAATAAGGAAAAATTATTAATAACATAATTAAAATAGAAAAGGAGTAGAAATAGCGAAATGTGAATCGAAAAGTCTCTGAGCGTATCCATTACCTCTATGTCTCAATATAACTCGACTCTCAAAAGATAGATTGACAGCTGGGCACCATTTTTGTTGAACCATTCAACCTAGACTGCAGGGAAGCACAGGCCGGTTTTGATATCTGGCGTATAGAGTATCATGGGCTAGGTTTGTGGTCATGGGTGGTGGAATATCTTAAGTTGTATGATGATTTTCTTAAGAAGAAAGGACTGTGCATATAAAACCATGAGCTATATTGTAACAACCACTTGAATATTGATTTTGCTAACTAAATTTCTAAAAGAAAGTCTTCATATTTTCATGATGGAATTTAATAATTACATTTACTTCACTTATTTATTGTCGTGATCTTGACTTGAAATGACTTAATTAATTCATTATTGTATTGAATTAGTTAAATTTATAAATCATGGTTTGTGCGTCTCATGTTGTTAGAAGCAGTTTGGCTATTTGGCGCTCTTGTGTGAGTTAGTTTAATAGAAATACAAATCCCAATAATCAAAATGAATTCCATATTGATCTTTCACTTACTAAAATCAAGTGCATTGTACATTGGGCTAAATAAATCCCTTCATTACATGTTTAACACCAATATTGTGGCTGCGTTGTTGTTAAATTCTACTAGAATTTCATTCCTTTCATCTGAATAATTGGGTGTGGTGTTGTTAAATTTCATTTAGAAATTCATTCCTTTAATTCGAATAATTAACTACGATAGCAAGCATCCTCAGATCAAATAATTAATTCCATTGCAGTTGATGAGATGAGTAGTTATGATAAATTATTTGCAATCTTCCTCTTGAGCTTCTAATCTCAGCCGCTAATTTAGCCTGTATCCATGCCCATGATCGTTGGACACTTAGTGTGACCATATACACCGAGAGAGTTCTCTATGCACTTAATAATGCTACTTTATAGCTGAAATGAGTATCTAAAACAAGTTCTCTACTCTCTCATACCGAATTGATCCCTGAACCATATGGAATTACAACCAGCATGATTCATGGGTTAAAACAACTTGGGAAAATATTGAGACAGTATTGAGTCTTGGCTTAATTCCTCATACAATTGTGTGTTCGTCATATTCCTTGTCTGACACTCTGTCTTCTAACTGTCTTAAATTAATGGACAATGGAGATGTGTGGAGGCATTCTTCGTTGGAAAATAACATCAGTTTGAATGCTGTTTTCCACCGGGAGGGAAAAAGGGGCTAGTTATAATTGTGAAACCGTAGAATGTATAATGATTATACATACCGATATTACTTAACTCATTGTTCATTAGGTTATTCTAATGCAATACCTTGACAACGAGAGGACTCTCCCACGGAAATCCAACGACTATGCACATTGCCTTCTCTTCTAATTTAAATTTGTCTTCTAATTTAAATTTATTGAGGATGATGTTAAATAATTGAATAAAAAGAGGCTAGTGGTAAATTTTGATATTTAAATTAAATGAGATACATTTATTGAATATAATTATTGGAAAATAGTGGAAATGTTGAGTTTTGCAGTAATGAAACATCAGTGTGTTTCATTGATACTCAATAAAGGAAGTATTGAGTCTATTTAAAAGCAACTCATTTTTTAACTCATTGATGATAAGAAATTAAGAAGATTTGCTTTCAAAATTGTATTCAAATAGTTAGATATTTAATTTTACATAATATTTTATATTATTATTTTATTTGTTAAGTTTGTTTTGTGTCTTTCAGAAATGATATAGGCTTAACTTTTGGCTTGAAAAACCATGATCCATGGGCATCTAAGCCTTAAAAATCATTTGGGTATCGTACCCGGCTAACATGATTGGGATTTTGCCCATGGAGTTTCAAAAGAGTGACATCTACATTACACAATGACTTAGCAAAACACCCCATCACCATCTATTCTATACCTTGTGGGCTACATAATACTCACATTAGTGAAGTAAATGGGTTATATATTTTGTTATAGAAGGAAACCCATTGTTTAATAAGATTAATTATAAAGTCCTGAAATCAAGAAAATGGAATGGGTTATGTTGCAATAAACTAACTTTTTTTCAAGGCACAAATTGGGGTTAAGGAAAATAAATGAATAACATAAGAGCCATGAGTCTCTTAAAACTATTCATAAAAATATATAAAATGCAAAGTATTGCAATTGAAAACAATACACAATTAATTTCACAAGGATCATTTTTTTCTATTAAACATTGATGTTCATTCAATTCTCGCTCAAGGTTAAAATAATATTTTATGTAATGCCATAATCTTGAGCTAACTAAAAAAAGGAGGGGGTTTCCAAGACAAGCCACAAGGTAAGAATAAACAAAACACAAGGAAAACACAATGTGGAATGAGAGAAAGAATAAGAAAGAAAACACCAAGGCAAAGGAACCAAAACGAGAAGGGAGTGTTGGATAAAAGGATAATAAAATTTTCAAAATGGGAAAGGTATTGGTCACTAGTTAACTTTTCTAGGATGACTTGCAAGTCCAAACTAGAAACTTGGCTTATGCACAATAAAGAAGTGGAGAAACCTTTAAAAAGTTTGGGATTTCTAACTTCCCTAAGAAAATTAGCATGGAATGAACAGGTCAATATCCTTTCAACTCAAAAAATATGGGGCTGCATTCAATGAACCTATGACATACCACGTGCATTCATGGTATACTAAAAAATACCCTTAATTTCACTACATATTTAAAAATGCCTCTAAAAATCACTTTATTTAAACCCCTACCAATACGAAGCCAACACACATTCCCAAAAACCCCTACTTTCAGTAGATATTGTATGTATCCATTTTTTCATTAACATTTTTTATATCTCTTTATATTTTTTCATTGAATTTGAACTACATTTTTTATGCACAACATATAAAAACCATTTACCCCCTATTATATGCTCAATATATTATTTCATTTTTCCCTCAATATATATCCCCCAATATGAATACACGTGGTATCGTATTGCTCCCCCAGTGAATCCCCTATGGCGAAGACAAGAAACAAGGAAATAATACCAAACAATAAATGAAACATAAGGTAAACATTGTGTCATGAGAAAAGAAAGGAAAATATGAACAACAAGGTGAATAATATGAAACCACGAGGGAGCTCTTGGAAGCAAGAAAACAATGTTTTCAAATATTAGGAGAGGTATTTTTCACCACTCGATTTTTTTGATACAACTTGCAAGCCCAAATTGGCAAGTTGTCCCATGGAAAAGGAAGAACTAAGGAGAATTTGAACAAATTTGGGCTTTCTCACTACCTCGACATGAATAACATGGAATAAATGAGTTTTAATCCTTACAATATCAAAAGTATGGTGTTTTTAAGACAAGCAGCAAGACAAGAAGACCGAACATTAAATAAAACACAAGGTAAATACCACATGAAGAAAGAAGAGGAATATGAATATGAGCAATAAGGTAGAGGAAAAACCACAAGGGAAGACTTGGTAAAATGACAACAAAATTGTTAAACAATGAGAGGTCTTGGCCACCAATTAATATTTTCAGATGACTTGCAAGCGCAAATTGGAAATCCTTCTCAAGCATAAGGAAGAAATAAGGAGATTGAATTAATTTTGGGTTTCCCACCTTCTCATAATGATTTTCATGTTATATTTTATGAGTTGGCATCCTCACACCTACCAAATAGATGGGATTCCCAAGAAAAACCAAAAGGAAAGAGTACTAAACACTAAACAAACTCCCTTATCTAAGGAAACAAACCTACCCAAGAGTTTTAGAGTGAGCTTCTAATGGAAATGAATGAATTCAAATTCAAATATTCAAGAGGTAAGTGGGTCATCCACACTCAAATTGAGATTGATGATAAAAACTATGTGATTCATATTCGTATTCATATTCATATAGGAAGAGGATAACAAAACTCATTGCACAATATATACTCACATTACTCTTAACAATGGTATAATTCAAGAAAACACGTAATTTTTGTAAGTTAATCATGGTTACAATTAAACATATCTATGACTTATAACATAAGTTCAACTTTTTAGGGAAAGGGTCATAATGTCATCTAAAATATTATGTGTGTGGAGCCCTAATATCACATGTTGTTGTAATTACTACATCAAGTCTAGGGTAATATGTAACTTGCCACCTAGACATAGGTGTATCATCTTGTAGGAACTATATGTGCCAATAAAAAAATGGTTGTAAATGATAACGAGGTTTTTTTAATGAAATATTTCTCAATTCAAAAATTAAATGCGTAAACAATGAAAAATAAAAAATATGTCATACTGACCTCATCTAAGAAACTATCTTAAATTTAATTCTCCTCTATTGGACCATGAAAATTATGCTCGCAATGAGAGTATTAGTGGAAAACAATTAGACTAGAACTAATATGGATAACCTAGCTAGATGTTGTTAATGGATTCAAATCAACATGGCCTAAAGGCCCTACACTTGTTGGTATGACATCATTAGAGGATGGATCCAAAGTGGAAGTTACCACAAACATGTTATACTACAATGGACTATGTGTTAGGGAAGATATCATAGTTTTATTAGCCTAAATCCTATTCCCAAGTTGAGGTGGCTTAAGGGGAGGCTTAGGCATATTCCGATTAGAAAGTAGCCCTCACAGTCGGTTACACTTCGTCAATGATTCATCTTGAGAAAATATGAGACAAACCCCTATAATCTATCAATGTCAAAATAGTTGACATGGATACCAATAATAAACTTGGTCCATAATTTATGAAGGAAATACATTATGGAGGAAATACAAGGTGAACATCCTTATTATTTTAGGGAGGTTTATTTAGTTCCATAAACCACATATCCATCCAAGCATTTTTTCATAGCCTAAATGTGCATCATACCATGCAAAGATGCCTTTTTATTGGATTAGGGGTTGGTTGGCTATAGCGTCAATGAATAATTTCACAATCATCTCTTTAGTTTTATGCAATTTTTTCCCCTCTTCCTTTCTAATCTTGATTGAGTATTACTCTATCATCCTAGCTTGATATTTGGATATATTAAATGATTAGCCATGGGAATGACCATTATAATAAATAATGTTGTAAAGTGAAGTGGCCTATGAAATACAATATGGCTCTCTATTGTGTGTAAGCTCAACAATTAAGCTTTTGAATTAATCTAAACATTGATTCATTTCTATGTATGGCTCTTATGGGGAATTAGGGTTTGTGTTTAGAATAGGATTTTGCTATATAATGGTAGAATAAAAGATGCAATTCAACAATAATAAACTATTTTAAAAAAATTATTATATTTCTATAAGTTAACAAATATAACAACGAGATTTCAAATAAATCCTACCTATGGATGAGAGTTTCTATCTAAATAATGTCGAGTGCCAATAATGCCAATACCTTTCCTACTTGTCCTCATTGAGATTTGGTTAAATTAGAAAACACATAGTTTTGGTTAGGGAGAATGAATAAGAGGAAATAATTATGGATCAGGAAAAGATAAATAATGTAGTCACACTTCACTTAGAAATTTTTACACAAAGGAACATCCACTTACTATAGAAAGATGCATGCATTTGTAGTGCATAGATGTTGATTTTATTAAAAAAATATGTGAAAATTTTGGTGGCACTTGGCTACATGGAATTTAAACGAAGGAAAAAACTATTTCAATAGAAACATTTGCATGTTTTTGAAGAATGCATGCTTTGGACCTTAAAATAATAATGTCTGCGTAATCATATTGCAACAAAAAAAGGAAACAACCTTGTTCACCCACCCATGAATGATATAATTTTAAAGAATTAAATAAATTTGAGGCTTTATGGGTTGGAGGGAACTCAACTTTTGACACATCGACATTCTCAGGACTATAAGAGGATGAAAATGCATAGCATGGCCATTTTCTAGTGTGAGGGATGTGTTGTGGCCAGCAACAAGCCCCCTTTTTATTTAGTTCTAACAATAAAGCTAAATAAATCAGGACCCTTCTAAAAAATAAAAACTAGCATGTATGTTTCCCGTTGAATAAAACATGCTATCATAAACTTAGGGAAACACAGGCAAAACAAAAAAAAACCAAGTTTTATGATAAGTTCTGAATAAAATCATTCTCTTAACAATAAAGCACTGCATCACAAAGGGTAATGGGGAACATCATATAAACAAGCTATCCGAAATTGCAAAAACGCGATGAGAGATCGGGCGCCTTGAAAATCCATTGTGCATCGTAGTTTTATACGCTGCATGTATCACCTAAGGTAAAACATCCCGATCCAGCGATATGCGATAAGGCATCTCGCAAATCGCATCTCGCAAAATCATAAGGTAATGAATGATTGTTAAGAAATGGATTAGCGATATTGCGATCTGCGATATTGTGAAGCAAATCACAAAATCACTTTATCGCAGATCTACAGGGCTCATCATTCAATAAAGCATTTCTCATAATCTGATACCAAGTTATGGACATTAATGTCAATTTAATCGTTAGTTAGTGGTCATTTATGAGATAAGATTTAGATCTGAACAAAAGGTTATTTCACATAGGGTGATATATCATTTTGGCATTAAGAGCTTTCCTATCACCTTACCTTTTACCATTATTCTTTCCTTGCTTGTAAATTTGCAAGAGTGGCAAGAGGAGTAATAGATGTAGCAGTGTGCAGAATGTAATGGGAAAAAGGGAAAAGGTCTGGTTGCAGAAGACAAAGAAATGACGCCCTTATAGACAGAAACCACCTATAACAAAGATGACGAAATAACTACTTGCGAAGGCATGTACAGTTTAATCGAAGAAGAAAATCCCAGGGTTATGGAGGTTAAAGCAACAACAGACTCACGTGGGTCTTCCGAGGCGTCAATTACTGAACTTGCATGTTCATTCTTACACTAGATAGTGGCAAGACCAAAGATCCTTCCATACACGGACATGGCCAAGTGAGTACTAGAAAATGTTGATTGGGTCATTCACTGCACAAGATTTAAGGCTTATGTATCATCTAGCAGAGCCATAGGCAACCTACAACAAGAAGTTCATGGAGAATTTTACCAAGGAAAACAAAGATTTGGCAGAGTGTATTAAGAACTGGTTAGTGAGGGAAGAATCATTGAAAAAGGACAAACATAGTATGTACAGTATTGGTTCCCTCTCCTCCCCATATTGCTTTGCTACTGTTATGCTATGTAGACTATATGGAAAACCCAATGTCAACAAGTTTTCATCTGAGTGGCTACCCCTATTAGATGCAACCATTAATGCAACTATTATGGATTGGGCTAAGATGTTGTTTTATAATTTAGCTTCCGCTATTTGGAACTACCGGTCCAAAAGAACTACCACTCAGAGGATTTATCCTCCTTTCTATTTAGCTGCTTATGTTATGGACGCAATCTGTTATGTTTCAAAATTTCCTTTAATGGGTTGGAAATGGAATACTCAAAATCCCTTGCCCATTCACATGTATCATAAGGAATTGTGGGATTCCAAATTTATCCCGTATTTTTATAGAATTTGTCATGGAGTCATGTTACCTCTGCACAGAATGTTGTATAGTAAGGTTCCCCAAAATTTTCCCCCGAAGCAGAAGTTGATACTCTCCCTGTTGCAAGATGGTTTGAATAAGAGCTTTTCACCTATGTTAGAGTATTCGGAAACATTACTTCCCCTCATGTCCTACCCTTATATGTCCCTGATAAGTTATTGGTGCGAGAGATTGCCTACCAAACCTATGAGGCAGGAGGTATGAGTAAAGTGTTGAAAGACAAGAAGGCCATTTGGCCGCAATTTCCTGTGCCCTGTGGGGCCTTTTAACTATTTGATTTAGGTCATGCATTCAAAGAAGTAGACAATATGCTATGTCTATGACTATTCAAGTTTCTAGGGAGACAATTTGACCCCTATGATGTCATTAAGAATTTCACTACTGCTGTTAAGATAAAAGTATTTTCCAAAGAAGATGATATTTTCAATGATACTTTTTAACAGAAAAGAACATTTAAAGAAGTCTTACATATGGCTCAAATTCAGTTTCCCCCAACAGAATTCCAAGAATTCAAATTGTGCAGAGAAAGGAGATTAGCAAATATCCTTCGGATAAGTTATGCTTGGAACCAATAAGGGAGCCTATTGTCAGTATTAGTTTAAGTGGAAGCTTAGGTACAGATAAATCTAGATCTAAATCTAGGAAAGAATCACCAGAACGCTCTAAATAATAAGAGACTGACCATAATAAAAGTGAAGGGTCAATAAGAGATACGGCCCAGTCTGAAGAGCACCCAGAACTACAGGTCTTGACTACATGACAGGTACAGGTCCCCCCTCCCATCATCCAGCCACCAAAGCCAGTGAGAATAGAGCTAGATATGTAGTGGGAAACATTCAATGAATTGATTAATACTGAGGAGCTAAACAGAAAGAAACTTGAGACTACAGTACAAACAATGACATATATGATCATGGAAACAGTTAGTAATGCTCTAGAGGTAGAGAATTTTCCCATTACCCCATCATCTGAAATCATGCTCAAGATAGAGCAGATTCCTCCTCTAGATGTATTATATAGCCCAAAACATAACGTAGTGGTAAGAAAGCAAAGAAAGAAGAGAAAACTCGACAATGTGCTCTCACCTAAGGCAGAGTAGCTAGACGTCCTTTCGCAAGACCCTACCACTGACCCTACTGAAAATCTATCTAAGTTATCTCAAATCACAGGAGCCTATGCTTCTGCTACAATTGATAAAGCATCCTAGGTACAAAAATTACTTAAAGATAGAGGAATAAATTAAAGTTTTGCAGCAACAACTACAACAAGCCAGTACTAACCGAGAAGCGGAGGAGAGGTTGGAAAAGTTACAACAAGATTTTCAACAGATGTAGTTGGGATACCAGAACAACTTGGATGAAAAATAAAATTAGTTGCAAGCTATGCTAGAGATGAATAGAGATGATCCCAAGCTTACAGAGTTTGTCTCAGAAGCCCTTGCCTTAAACGACCATCTCTTGCAACAGCAAGAGGCATTACGTCAAAGAATATCGCAATGGAGTTCCCATTGTGAGATGAGCGACAAAATTACTAATAAAGTTGTGGACTTGCAACATGATTATGATTTAATTGACAAGAGAATTTCTTATTATTTGGCTTCTCAGGAATCAGAAGAAGGGAAGAAAGCAGATGCACTCAAAATCAATGAAGCCCACAAAGAAATGCTTTTCAATAAGTGGGACACACGCATTAGGAAGGCAAAACTGATAGCAGAAGAAGGCACTACAGTGGCAAACAACGTCATTGATTATGTCAATGAAAACCTTCACAGAGAAAACCTCATATCAGAGACTGCTCCCAGATTCCTCCGAAAAGCACAAGAACTGCAGATGAGCTAGAGACAGAAAGCTAAGGAAAAGGAAGAGTCTATCAAGAAGTTAACCAAGTTAAACTAGGATACTTACTAGCATTACTTGGTTAAACCACATAGTCAATGCATGACTCTCAAATGCCTCATGAACTCTGCCGAGAAGATAGCGCCAACACTCACCGATTTTTTTTCGCAGGGCAACTAAAATTGGAGGTCGGCCAGAACACCCTTCTTAAGCCAATGTTGAATGCTTGCAACTACAGAGAATAGATACTTAGATAGTTAATTTCCAGATTCAGTTTTAGTTTTAATTTTGATTTATTTTTGCCTTAGATGAGGATGGTCATTTAAAACTCCTCCTATATTTTTGTAATAAACTATTTTTAGTATTTAGGAAGTAGTATTTTAACCCCTCTCATGCATTTGGAGAGTGGTCCTGAAATTTGTCAAAAATGTTTCCTCCAAACATGCACTTTTGAACCCTCAAATGAGGTTTTGATGAATGAATGGAATGAGATTTATTGATATATGTGTTTAATATCTGCTACTGAAATGCACTTTTGTACTCTTAGTAGATATTGAATTAGAAAGAGACAAATCTATATTGCTAAAGCTCATGAGTAGAACTTGTTATCAATGGTACTTTTATCTCTTAATGATTTCTTCTTATGTGTCAAAACAATATTTTATGCTCAGTTATTTATATACGAAAGCTTGAATGTTTGAGTTATTATTTAGCACTTTTGTACGGTAATGACTATTCTATTTATGCTCAATATATGAATGACTTATTATGCGATATACTTCTCACAATTGTTTCGACTAACTTTTTACATGAAACAATTCATTTTTATTGAATCTTTTATTGTAGTGATTGAATGATCTTTATTACCAATTACTGTTCGAAATAATTTTAGATCGCATAAGTGAAAAGTTGAATCCTGGGTTAGTTTTAGACTTAAATATTTATGTTCATTGGAATACAATTACATTTTTAGATTAGACTTTGATTAAAAGCATTTTAATTAGAAATCTTTAGAAAACATAAATATCAATTCTTTTCAACATGCACAAATTGGGAAATTGGTCCCATTATCCCCGATGGAACCCACCATCCCAAATGGAAAAGGATTTGCTTTCAAGGTCTGGACCGGGTGGGTATCCCCCTTGTTGTAGACCCAATTTTCGGGGCTTCAACATATTTTGTGCTAGAAGGAGGGCCCAAACTGTGAATGGCTAGTAAATCCAAATCTAAATACCATTCTGAGAGTAAATCATCCTCAACATCTCCCCTGACTTCTCCATCAAATTCCAAATCTTTAAATCCTAAGCGAGAAGTTGAAAAAAGAACAACCATTGCCACTAATCGAAACATTTCAGACAAATCTACTATCAAACCTCCTGAAGTTGAATATTTTATTCATAAACTTCAAGGATTCTCCATATCACCTCAAAAGTCTAAAATATCTCAAGGTAGTTTGACTTCGCAATACAATACTTCTCATCCTTTAACGAGATTGTAGAGTGAAAAGTTTGGTATTGAGCCAACTGAATTACCTCTACCTAAAAGGAAAAGAGTAAGGAAATCACCTTAAGGGTCTAATAGTGAGACTCTTTCATCATTAACATCCATTCCAACTTCTCCATTGCAAAGTCAACCATCCACCCCTCCACTTCAAATTGTTGTACATCATGTTGGATTGTGGTATATTCTTTCCACGACTAACCTACGTAGTGAACCGCGGGGTTAGAGGGGGGGCGGAGCCCCCCTTGTCTGGGGGGGTTTGAGGGGGGCGGGTAGCCCCCCTCTACAGGGTCCGGGGCAGCACCCAGAGATTTTTTTTTTTTGGACCCTATATTAGATTGGGCGAACCTACCTATGGTTTTCGGTCCATGGTTTTGGATGCGATGTTTTTCGGACCATGGTATTCGATGCTTCAACATGTATAAATATGTATTGTAACATTGAAAGAAACATAATGAAAAATCAAGCTGGTAGTCTCGGTTTTGGGATCCAGTGGGAAATCTCTGTGTATATGTGTTTTATGTGTTATGCTCTCACTTTTTTATTTTTTCTGTGATTTAGAATTCGTATGCAGGTAATTTCTGTACGGGGTTAAAACCTACATTTGGTATCAGAGCAGTTTTGGCTTCAAGGGGATGCCTTTGTTACTGAGGGGTTTCGCTCGGGCCTGTGGTAGACCCTGTTCAGTGGGATATCTGTGAGATCGATTCTGGTGGTGAAAGAAGATGGCGAGCAGCGGAAAGATAGAGATTGAGAAGTTCAATGGTCAGAGTTTTGAGTTGTGGAAACTCAAGATGGAGGATCTGTTGGCGGATAAAGATAAGTGGATCGCAGTAGATCCGGGTACTAAACCAATGGGAGTGACCGATGAAGAATGGAAAAAGTTGGATCGGAAGGCAAAGAGCACAATACGATTGTGTGTCTCAGATTTAGTATTGCTGAATGTATCAGGGGAAGCTACGGTGAAGGCTCCGTGGGACAAGTTAGAGACTTTGTACCAATCTAAGTCTATGGTGAATAAACTATTCCTGTGGAAAAAGCTATATAACCTTAGGATGAAAGATGGAGACTCAGTGATAGAGCATCTGAATGCGTTTAATATTGTGGTAAGTCAGTTATCATCTATTGATATTAAAATTTTAGATGAAGATAAGTGCATCAATCTATTGTGTTCTCTACCAGATTCGTGGGATAGTCTGGTTATTGCAATAGGTAGCAATGCAACTGCTTTGTAGTTTGATGAAACAGTCTCAGCCTTGCTGACAGAGGAGATGAGACGGAAAAATATGGACAACTAGAATGGTGATGCCTTATCTGTACGAGGAAGGTCCCAGAACAGAAACAAAAATAAGTCATCGAGTGGGAGATCTAAATCTAAAGGGAGATCTAATCTCCAGGAAACCTATAAAGGTGGTGTGCTGGAAATGCGGAAAGGAAGGGCACTTCAGAAGGGAGTGTAAATCTAAAGCTCCTGATAAAGGAAAGGGATCTGATGATGCTCCATCTGCAGAGGTGAAAACCACCTCAGATGAAGGTGGGGATGTGTACTTGGCTTCTTCAAGTACACATGTAGATCATGAGGCATGGTTAATTGACTCAGGTGCATCCTT
>APFE030977887.1:89999-101934 GCA_000404065.3 Pinus taeda | reverse complement strand
TATAAATATTTATTGTAACATTGAAAGGAACATAATGAAAAATCAAGCTGGTAGTCCCGGTTTTGGGATCCAGTGGGAAATATCTGTGTATATGTGTTTTATGTGTTATGCTCTTGCATTTTTGTTTTTCCTGTGATTTAGAATTCGTATGCAGGTAATTTCTGTACGAGGTTAAAACCTACACATCAGAGTACTATAAATTTAACATCCTCATCCCTTCCACAAGGAACTTCATCCACAATTTCCTCTATTAGTAGTTCAACAATGGCCCAAACCCCATGGAATAACCTAGGGGCAGTTTTAATGCCTAACGCCTTGAGTTAGCTACTAGCCCATCCTAAAAAATGGCTACTTAAGTTTAATCCTAAATCAAGCATGCTAGAAGAAGAACACATTAAGAACTTTATGTTATCGATAAATTTAAATGGTGTTACTAATGAAGATGTTGTTGTCCGAATATTTCCTTATACATTACAAGGAGCAGTTGGATCCTGGTATTTTTCATTACCATCAGGATCCATCACTAGTTGGGACATTTTCTAAGAACAATTCTTGACTAAGTTTAGTGATGACAGATCTACAACAACATTGATCAATGATCTATCAAATCTAAAGGCTGAATCAAGAGAACCTATCAAAGATTTTAACTCACATTTCAACAAGCTTTTGAATAAAATTTTGACCACTTCTAAGCCTAACAAAGAAGTTCGAAGTGAATGGTACATATCTGCTTTACCATCAAACATAGCTATTTTTTGTTGGCAGGGCTACAAGGTGACGTTAGCTGAAAACATGAAGGAAGCAATAGCGGTATAGAAACATATCTTAGCTTTAGGAAAGAAAAATGTTGTCGATGAAAGAAAATCTAAGAAGGTTACTTTTAGAGATGATCCTAAGAAAAAGCAATCAAAATACCCATTTGATTTAAAAGGATTACAGAAAGTCCTAAAAACCATGTCTAATGAAATGGTTAACATTAAGAAACAAGTAGCAGAGACTTCCTCAAAAAAGCCTTACAGGTCTTATAGGAAAAATCCTTCAACTGATTCAAAGCCACCCCATGCTATAACAAATGCAGAATTAGAAGAAGAGGAAGAGGAAGTTTCTAACAAGGAACCTATCGATGAAGATGAAGTTGTAGAAGTACATGGAATGTGGGACTTCATTCTTCCACACGAAGAGGATCAAGAGGTATTACCAATTAGTACCAGAAGCAGAAATCAACTCGAACCTCCACAACCTAGTCCTAAACAGAAGAGCACAAGCTCAACATCTAAAGATAAAGTCGCAGGTAAGAAGTCATCACCAAAAGTGACTCAAACAAGCCCAGTCCAATCCGATCCCTCAACTCCATCTAAAACACTAATTGTTTCTAATGAGATGGATTATAATATCATTGAAGATATGAAGAAGACTAGGGCTAACATTACTTTTCATCAATTGGGAAAATTGAAACATCAACAGAAGCTAATTTTGAAAGAGTTACATGTAATACCAGTTGCACCTCTTCCCACCACTGTAATATCGCAAGCTTCTCATGAGATGGGAAGACCTCCAACTAATATGGCAAATAAAGTTGATCCAAATGATATTTCTTTGATTAGAGGTAGGTCAAAATCCCATACTCCCCCATTCCTTCTTAATTACAAAATTTTCAATAAAAACGTGCATAATTGTTTTTTAGATTCAAGAGCCTCATCTAATATTTTGCATAAAACAATATGTGCAAATTTAAACGTCCAACCACAAAAATATACAGTACGCATAGTTCAGCTGGACCGATCGCAAGTTGAAGTAATCGGTGAGCTAAACCAAGTTACCATAAGGCTATCATCTAATCCAAAGGTATGTCAAGTCATTGATATTTTAATTGCAGACATTCCCAAATTTTATGGCTTAATTCTTAGTAGGGATTGGTCTGAAAAGCTTCATGGATACTTTGTGACCAACTGGTCACATATGTGGCTCCCTTACAATGGTAAACTGAATCAGATAAAGGTTGAGTGAGAAAGACACCAAAAATAAATAGTGACAGAATTGGAAGGAGAAAATGAACCTGTAGCATACAACAACAATATAATTGACAACTATCCTGTTGACTCTTTCTTAGGAAATTTCAATGCTCATACTTTGCCTTAGAAAATTCTATTCTTTCTAAAGTAGAAAACTTTTCTCAAACATATAGTTCTAAGTGTATTAATTTTCTAGATAGTCCTGTAAATAAATCTTTATTTCAGAAATTATTTTTTGATGGCTCCAAGTCTAACGATGGAGGAGGAGCAGGATGTGTATTAGTTAGTCCAGAGGGAAACAAAAGTATGGTAACATGTAGACTCGAGTTTGATTTCATAAACAACACTACAGAATATGAAGCTCTATTCCAAGGACTGTACAAGGCATTCAGATTAGATATCAAGTATCTACAAGTCTTCGGAAACTTTGAAACTATTATCAGACAGGTACGAAATACTATACATTGTCTATTAGGTCATTTGAAACATTATCAATCTTTTTTGCAAGATTTGACTGAACATTTTGTAGCATTTAATATTTCACCTATTTCCAAACTCCAAAATGCTAGTGCTGACATCTTGGCTAATGTAGCCTCCAAGCTCATCCCCTCAGAAGGCTATAGCCCAGACAGATTCTCAACAGAATTGATTTTTAGGCCTTCTATCCCTGATAATGTTACAAATTGGAGAATCTTCAATGATGATCCTGATATTGTAAGTTTCCTGCCATCGAAAGGATCTTATACTAATCAGATAATTGATGAGGACCAACATCACAAACAGTTACAAAAAGAAAGCATTAATAATGCTATACCAAAATCTGTAGTCAAGTTGGAAGATTTATATGATTTGAAAGACCAATTTAAGAGATCTACCAATTCAAAACTTCAGAGTTCAACTCTAAACTATGAATTAGTAAATGTAGGAATGGATACCGAGCCACAGAATATCAACCTAGGTCTTGGCCTAGCCCCAAGAGAAAAACTAGCCTATGTTCATCTCTTGAAACAATACAAAAGTGTCTTTGCGTGGAACTACGATGAACTTAAGACTTACGACACTTCGATTATTTAGCATACTATCCCAATGATAGCTGATGAAAAACCTGTCCAGCAAAAACTGAGAAAAATCCATCCTAATCTAGAAAGTCAGATTAAATCAGAGCTCAATAAATTATTGAAAGCCAAAATTATTTTTCCCATCCAACACTCTAGATGGGTTTCCAATATGGTTCCTGTTAGAAAGAAAAACGAAGATATTAGAATTTGTATTGAATTTTGAAATCTTAACAAAGCCTGCCAAAAGGATAATTTTCCCCTGCCTCCCATGGAACAAATATTGCAAGTTGTTGCAGGATCAGAATTAATGTCCTTTTTAGATAGTTTCTCCAACTATAATCAGGCTCTAGTCCATCCTAACGATCAGCTAAAAACCACGTTCATAACCAAATGGGGTACTTACACATATCAAAAGATGTCGTTTGGTTTGATTAACACTGACACTACATTTCAAAGTGCCATGGACATCACATTTAAGGGATTAGTAAACAAATCAATGGTGATTTACTTGGATGACATAACAGTATATTCTAAAAAATGCGATAATCACCTTAGAGACTTAAAACAGATCTTGCAACATTGCCAAAGGTACGGGATTTCACTTAACCCAAAAAATTCCTTTTTTGCATTAAGTGAAGGAAAACTTCTTGGATTTATAGTGTCAAAATCTGGAATCCATATTGATCCTGATAGAATTAAGGAGATTTCTGAAATATCCTTACCACATAATAAGAAAGCCATGTAATCCTTCCTTGGCCAAATTAATTTTGTCAAAAGATTTGTTCCAGATTTCTTGAGGATTGTGTCACCATTACAAGCAATGATAAAGAAGAATTCACTCTTCAAATGGGGCCAAGAGGAATATGAAGCATTCAATCTGATCAAGCAAGCGATTATTAATGTCCCATCCTTAGCGACTCCAAAATTTTCCAATCCTTTTATTTTGTATACATTTGCCTCTGATAAATCATATGCTGCAATACTCACTCAAGCTAATCAAGACAAGGTGGAAGCTCCAATTGCCTTTTTTAGTTCAAATCTACAAGGGGCTGAATTAAATTATTTTGACATTGAGAAACAAGCTTATATTGTTTTCAAAGCGATCAAAGCTTTTAGACCCTTTCTTCTTAAAACCCATACAAAGATCATAGTGTCATTTCCAGCTATAAGAAATGTTTAGTATAGAAAGACGTGGGTGAAAAAATAGCAAATTGGGTTACTTCCCTACAAGAATATGACACTGAGATCAGACCAGCAAATATTGTAAAAGGACAAGGCTTTTGCAAGATGTTGGCTGGAGCATCACTTATTTCTAAAATATCATCTCCAAATCAAGAGGTACAAATGTATGAGGTAAGCCTAAATGATATTGAATCGAGATATGTTGATATCATATTTTATCTAAAGAACGGATATGCTCCTTCATATTTGGATTATACAAAGAAAAGAGCTCTAAGATTGAAGGCTAAGCAATATCAACTCGTAAATGACGTACTCTTTAGGATGAATTATGATTATGTTCTCCTTCAATGTCTTGAGAAATCTAAAGATGAAAAGGTGTTGCAAGAACTCCATGATGGACCAGCAGGTGGACATTATGTGGGAGATGCTACAACACATAAAATTTTACGTACATGATACTATTGGCCTACATTATTTATAAATGCACATAGTTATGTAAGGAAATGTCAAATTTGTCAAACTGTTGCCGGGAGACAAAAGAAACCATCATTGCCTTTGCAACCAATCAATATCGATCAAGCTTTTGATCAATGGGGATTGGATATAATAGGTGAGATCGTTCCTTACTCTTCTAAATAGCATATGTATATCCTTACAACTATAGATTATTTTACTAAATGGGTAGAAGCAGTTGCTCCCAAGAAAACTAATGTTGAACACATCATTGATTTCATAGATCAGTTCGTAATCACCAGGTTTGGTTTACCCTCTACTTTAATGTTTGATAATGCATCATATTTTTCTGGCAATAGTATGACTGAATTTCCACTTAAAAGAGGTTTTAAGATTAAATACTCTACCAATTATTACCCACAAGGGAATGGGTTGGCCGAATCAACAAATAAAAACTTAATCAGAATCATTAAGTGACCCATCGACCAGAATCATAGAAATTGGCACAAACCTTCAATGTATGCTTTGTGGACAGATGAATAACCGAAAAGGCTTCCATTCGCACTTCTCCCTTTAATTTAGTTTATGGGAAAGAAGTAGTTCTCCCGACTCATCTAGCAATTCCTTCTTTGGCCTTAGTTTAATTTATTGATGAAACACCAACTTCATCTCTACAACTAAGACAACTGTAGATCCTTAAGCTAGAAGAACAATGAGAACAGGCTAAAATCACACACGCTCATCATCAAGCATTAGTAAAGGTTTCCTTTGATTCAAGTATGGTATCTAAGAAAGATTTTCAAATTGGAGATCTAGTTTTGAAATGGGACAAGGCTCACAAAGGAAAAGGAAAACGTTCTAAATTCCAACAAATGTGGCTTGGCCCATTCCAAATTGTAGAAATCATAGGTCCATCCACTTTCATGTTGCAAGATTTAGCAGGGAAAAGAGAATATTTACCCATCAATGCACAGATTTTCAAAAAATGCTTTCCATAGAAGATAACCTCTTCTATTTTTGTAAATTAGTATTTAAAGCTTTATTTTGATAATAAAACAAGTTTTAAATGGTTAAACTTTGGGAATTAATGAAAAGGATTAGTGTTTCTTTTAGATTTTGTTTTTTCGCTTGTATAAATAGAACTGATTTGGAAAATCGATCATTATTATTGAAACATATAGTCAAATGCTATAAGGCTAAAAATGTTACTAGTTTCAACCTTACGAATTTTGATGAAAAACAACCTTTAGTCAGAATTTTTTTTATATCAATTAATGAAAAGCATCAATAACAAAATAAAGATTCTTTGTAGAAAATCTCTTTCCAAAAACTCTACAATTGTCATCCAGAGCTATTCTTAAGGAACTGATGACTTCCTCCCAACCTAGGGAATTACAATTTTCAAGGAATAGTCCAATGATACACTATAAGTGTAAAGAATAAGAGGTCTCATCACGAGCTGACTTATCATGATCATAGATATTATGACTCGCTGACATTGCCAAAGTTGCATACCAAAATAGGGCAATGACTCAAGATTGTTGCAATCAAAAGACAAGGGGTCTCATCACAAGCCAGCTTGTTCAGAAAAGTTATAAATCAAGTGAATGGCACTATCTTAATTTGGCTACGAAACCAAGACATTGTTCTTTAAGAAACAAAAAACAACAAGTGTGGATATTGATTTATCTTTGAAAATTGTATATTTCTCCAAGTAGGATACAAGATCATTGCTAGGTAACAAGTAACCCTGTCAAGGCTATGAACACCTACTAGCAGCATAGGCTCTACCTACAACAAATGAGCATACTTAAAATTGATCTACAGAGAAGCCTTTGTTGTTATCTTTATAAACTAAGTAGTGGATGATGTAAACATGATGTCTAGATTTAGGAAGTAAATAATCAGAGCTAACACAGAAGAAACAAACTACCATTAATGACTGAAAGCATGATACACTTTACATTTCTATAATAAAGTTTGGTTTTCCAGAAAACATTTTTGTTTTGGAAGTTTAGAAAATTCAAAAGATAATCAGAGATAACTGGTTCTTCCTGGTGAATTGCCAATTGTTGTGGCCAGCAACAACCACCCTTTTTATTTAGTTCTAGCAATAAAGCTAAATAAATGGGGACCCTTCTAAAAAATAAAAACTAGTACTTATGTTTCCCTTTGAATAAAACACGTTATCATAAACATAGGAAAACACCTGCAAAACCCAAAAAAAATAAGTTTTATGATAAGTTCTAAATAAAATCGTTCTCTTAACAATAAAACATCGCATCACAAAGGGTAATAGAGAACATCATATAAGCAAGCTATCCAAAATTGCAAAAGTGTGATGCGAGATCGCGCGCCTTGAAAATCCATCGCGTATCACAGATTTTATATGCCCCAAGTATCACCTAAGGTAAAACTTCCCTATCTGGTGATATGCAATAAGGCATCTCGCAAATCACATCTCACAAAATCATAAGGTAATTAATGATTTTTAACAAATGGATTAGTGATATTGTGATCTACGATATTGCAAAGCAAATCGAAAAATCGATTTATCGTAGATCTACAGGGCTCATCGTTCAATAAAGCATTTCTCGTAATCCGATACCAAGTTATGGACACTAATGTCAATTTAATGGTTAGTTTGTGGTCATTTATGAGATAAGATTTAGATCTGATCAAAAGGTTATTTCACGTAGGGTGATATATCATTTCAACATTAAGACCTTTCTCATCACCTTACCTTTTACCATTATTCTTTCCTTGCTTGTAAATTTACAGGAGCGACAAGAAAAGTAATATGCGTAGCAGTGTGCAGAATGTAATGGGAAAAAAGGGAAAAACTCTAGTTGCAGAAGACAAAGAAATGATGCCCTTATACACAGACACCACCTATAACAAAGATGTTGACATAACTACTTGGGAAGGCATGTACAATTTACTCGAAGAAGAAAATCCCAGGGTTATGGAGGTTAAAGCAACAACAAACTCACGCGGGTCCTCTGAGGCGTAAATTACTAAACTTGCATGTTTATTCTTGTATCGGATAGTGAAAAGACAAAAGATCCTTCCATACATGGACATGGTCAAGTGGGTACTAGAGAGTGTTGATATAACAGACAGACAATTCAAGGCTCGAGGCCAAGACCTCATTATTTCATTCACTACACAAGATTTATGGCTTATGTATCATCTACCAAAGAAGTTTACCGAGGAAAACAAAGATTTGGTGGAGTGTACCAAGAAATAGTCGGCGAGGGAAGAACCATTGGAAAAGGACAAACACAATATGTATAGTACTAGTTCCCTCTCCTCCCCATATTGCTTCGCTGCTGCTATGCTATGTAGACTATATGGAAAACCCAATGTCAACAAGTTTTCATCTGAGTGGCTACCCCTATTAGATGTAGCCACTAATGCCACTATTATGGATTGGGCTCAGATATTGTTTGATAATTTAGCTTTCGCTATTTGGAACTACTGGTGCAAAAGAACTACCACTCAGAGGATTTATCCTCCTTTCTATTTAACTGCTTATGTTATGGACGCAATCTGCTATGTTTCCAAATTTCCTTTAATGGGTTGGAAATGGACTACTTAGAATCTCTTTCCCATTCACATGTATCATAAGGAATTGTGGGATTCCAAATTTATCCTGTATTTTTATAGAATTTTTCATGGAGTCATGTTACCTCTGCACAGAATGTTGTATAGTAAGGATGCCCCAAGATTTTCCCCTAAAGTGGAAGTTTATATTCTCCCTCTCGCAAGATGGTTTGGAAAAGAGCTTCTCACCTATGCCAGAGTATTTGGAAGTATTACTTCCCCTCATGTCCTACCCTTATATGTCCCTGATAAGTTATTAGCATGAGATATTGCCTACCAGACCTGTGGGGTGGGAGCTATGAGTAAAGAGCTGAAGGACAAGAAGAAGACCATTTGGCCACAATTTTCTGTGGCCTATGGGGCCTTTTCACTATTTGATTTAGGTCATGCATTCAAAGAAGTAGATAATATGCTGTGTCTATGACTGTTCAAGTTTCTAGGGAGACAATTTGACCCCTATGCTGTCATTAAGAATTTCACTACTGCTGTCAAGATAAAAGTATTTTCCAAAGAAGATGATCTTTTTAACGATACCTTTCAATAGAAAAGCACATTTAAAGAAGTCTTGCATATGGCTCAAATTCAGTTTCCCCCAGTAGAATTCCAAGAATTCAAATTGTATAGAGAAAGGAGATAAGCAAATATCCCTTTGGATAAGTTACACTTGGAACCAATAAGGGAGCCTACTACTAATATCCATTTAAGTGGAAGCTTAGGTGCATATAAGTCCAGATCTAAATCTGGGAAAGAATCACTAGAACACTCTAAACAGTCAAAAAGTGACCATAATAAAAGTGAAGAGTTAATAAGAGATACTACCTAGTCTAAAGAGCACCCAGAACTATAGGTCTTGACTACACCACAGGTACAGGTTCCCCCTCCCATCATCTAGCCACCAAAACCAATGAGAACTAAGATGGATAAGGAGTTGGAACCATTTAATGAATTGATTAATACTGAGGAGCTGAACACAAAGACACCTGAGACTATAGTACAAAAAGTAATAGATATGATCATGGAAACAATCAGCAATGCTCCAGAGGTAGAGCATATTCCCATTACCCCATCATCTGAAATCATGCTCAAGATAGAGGAGATTACTGCTCTAGATGTATTATATAGCTCACACTATGAGTCAGTGGTAAGAAAGCAAAGAAAGAAAAGAAAACTTGACAGTATGCTCCCACCTGAGGCAGAGCAAGTAGACATCCTTTGGCAAGACCCTGCCACTGACCCTACTGAAAATCTATCTAAGTTATCTCATATCACAGGAGCCTATGCTTCTACTACAATTGATAAAAAATCTGAGGTACAACAATTACTTAAAGTTAGAGAGGAACAAATTCAAGTTTTGCAGCAACAACTACAACAAGCCAGTGCTAACTGAGAAGCAGAGGAGAGGTTGGAAAAGTTAGAACAAGATTTTCAACAGATGCAGCTAGGATACTAGAACAACTTGGCCGAAAAAGAAAATCAATTGCAAGCTATGCTAGAGATGCATAGAGATTATCCCAAGCTTACAAAGTTTGCCTCAAAATACCTTGCCTTAAATGACCAAATCTTGCAACAGCAAGAGGCATTATGCTAAAGAATATTGCAGTGGATTTCCCATTGTGAGATGAGCGACAAAATTACCACTCAAGTTGTGGACTTGTGACATGATTATCATTTAATTTACAAGATAATTTATAATTATTTGGCTTGGTAAGAATCGGAAGAAGGGAAGAAAGCAGATGCACTCAGAATCAATGAAGCCCACAAAGAAATGCTTTTCAATAAGTGGGACGCACAGATTAGGAAGGCAGAACTAGTAGCAAAAGAAGCAGCTACAATGAAAAACAACGTCATTGATTGTGTCAATGAAAACCTTCATAGAGAAAACCTCATATCAGAGACCGCTCCTAGATTCCTCCCAAAGGCACAAAAACTGTAGATGAGCTGGAGATAGAAAGCTAAGGAAAGGGCAAAGTCTATAAAGAAGTTAACCAAGTTAAACTCGGATACTTACTGGCAGTACTTGGTTAAACCGCACAATCAATGCATGACTCTCAAATTCCTCACGAACTTTGCTGTGAAGATAGCGCTAGCACTTGCCGATTCTGTTTTCGCAAGGCAACTAAAATCGGAGGTCGACAAACTAACCCTCCTCAAGACGATGCTGAATGCTTGCGACCATAGAGAACAGATACATAGATAGTTAATTTCCTGATTCAGTTTAGTTTTAATTTTGATTTATTTTTGCCTTAGATGAGGATGGTCATTTAAACCTCCTCCTATATTTTTGTAATAAACTATTTTTAGTAGTTAGGAAGTCGTATTTTAACCCCTCTCATGCATTTAGACAGGGGTATTTAAATTTGTCAAAAACATTTCCTCAGAACATGCACTTTTTCACCCTCAAAGGAGGTTTTGATGAATGAATGGAATGATATTTATTGATATCTGTGTTTAATATCTACTACTGAAATGCACTTTTGTACTCTTAGTAGATATCGAATTAGGAAGAGATAAATCTATATTGCTGAAGCTCATGAGTAGAACTTGTTATCAATGGTACTTTTATCTCTTAATGATTTCTGCTTATGTGTCAAAGCAATATTTTATGCTTGGTTATTTATATATGAAAGCTTGAATGTTTGAGTTATTATTTGGCACTTTTGTATGGTAATGACCATTATGTTTATGCTCAATATATGAATGACTTATTATGCGATATACTTCTCACAATTGTTTCGGCTAACTTTTTATACGAAGCAATTCATTTTTATCGAATTCTTTTCTTTTAGTGATTGAATGATATTTATTACCAATTTCTGTTCGAAATCATTTTAGATCGCATAAGTGAAAAGTTGAATCCTGGGTTAGTTTTAGACATAGATATTTATGTTCATTAGAACACAATTGTATTTTTAGTTTAGACTTAGATTAAAAGAATTTTACTTAGAAATCTTTAGGAAACAGAAATGTCAATTCTTTTCAACACACACAAATTGGGAAACTAGTACCATTATCCCCAGTTGGACCCACCCTCCCAAACAGAAAAGGAGTTGCTTTCAAGGTCTAGACCAGGTGGGTATCCCCCTTATTGTAGACTCGATTTTTGGGGCTTCAACAAGATGCTAACAAAAATATACTTGATTCTTTAATTGATGAGGGGAAATTGTTTATCTTCATTGTATGTCACACACTAATCTTGGCATGTATGTATCAAAAAATACAACAAGGGGTGATGTAGGCATGATTGTATTGACAAATACAACAAGGGGTGATGTAGGCATATATGTGTCATTAGAGGTAAATTGTTGTGATGGATACATGTAGGATGTGAAAGTATGTGCTTATTCTTTAGAACTTGATTTATATATATCTCTACTAAATGTTTTAGAGGGGTTTCCCCTTAAATATTGTGAATCAATATTAAAATGCTACTAATAAATGAACCCTTAATTTGATAATACAAATTAGGAACCAAAGCTAGTGTAGTTGAAAAGATTGACATGTAGAAAGATGCTTTCTAACATACATGAGCCTATATTGAATACCTATCATTATGCTCAAATAATGTGATGTTTACAAGATACTCTCAAATCATATTTTCAACATTGAATCAATACCCTTCTTATA
>APFE030977887.1:63382-77508 GCA_000404065.3 Pinus taeda | reverse complement strand
TATTTTATATTTTTCTTAGAAAATAATTATTGATATTTGGAAAGGGAAATAAGCCTTGGGTAGCTAAGCGAAGAGAAAAATGGTATATGTACTAGGTTTCTATACATTCTTCGTAGGAGACCTATTAGCATGAGAACAAAATTCATTTTATGTAATTACACTTTTGATGCCAAGGCGAAGTTGAATTCGCTGGCCTAGGAAGAACAATGGCAACTGATCATAATGCTAACGATATTAGAATGTTGTTTTCAAAAGAAGGATTGTGAAAATTGTTTGAACTAGTTCTTATTTTGGTCATATTTACCACCAAATTTGTGTCTTGCTAATTTTTTACATTTGTAATGACCTTGTGCAAAGTTGGTTTGAAGAGCCCAATGTTAGAGGGAGAAGACTCTCTACAAACCACAAGGAATACATTGTCTTAGATGACCAATTCTTGGAGGTCACTTGATGTTCTTGCTATTTCTAAGTCTCTTCACTCGAAGCATCAACGGATACAATGGTATGGCCATAACATCACATAAATTGATCCTCTTTACAATTCTCCTCACAGCTTGAAGGAGAGAAATGATCAGTTGAGCATGCACCATTATGACCAGATGAGAGAAAGGTGAGCAAGTAGACCCTTAAAATAATTCTTAGAGAGGCACTCCTCTTACTGGTAACAAACAACTTGAAACCACAAGCTTACCACCTTAACAACAAGAGGTCTTTATTTGTAAATTCCATGGTGTAGTTGGTTGTAATTCTTAGGAGAAAATTTTGTTCCTATGAGAAACTAAGACATGTCAATCATCCATTTCTTCATTAGGATCAAACAGAAAAACCACCATTTCTGTAGCAACTTTCTGTTGCATGGCTAAACTACCTCATTAAACTTCCTTATATCAGTAAGTATTGCTAGCAAGGTTTTCCGTTTCCAAGGCCTCATGTATGTTAAGCACTGTAGGGAGTACAAATTCTTGAAAGTGTCCAATACAACCCATTAAAATGGGTTCTTTTCCCATAAGAACATATTTCATATCAACACTACCTTTTAAGAAATATTTGATTACACACCTACCATACCATTCTTAGAATGCAATTGGTGGGGTGTTGCTTTAAAGTTGAAGTCACTTGAAGAGCATTTCCATTATGTATTTAGTTTTTATAAGTATGATACGTTTTTTAATGAATCATTTAGCATTACTAATATTCCCTCTATGTCTACTCTAAGAATTATTCTTTTATGTTTGGAACCAAAAAAATTTTGTGCTTATTCAAGACCAAATTTCTAAGGAAGTTGTGAACCACATTTCTAATGAGCCATCCTACATGACATATGATATCATCTCTTCGTTTCCAATTTATCTGCTTGACTTTATGGGTACCATTGGCTCTAAGTTTTGTAATAGGAATTGAATAGTGTTTTACAAAGGAACCTTGTACTTGCATTTCCTCCCAATGGAGAGAAAGGGGAGGTAATCATAGCTTTTTTTCAACTTAAATCCATGACTTGTGGTTATCTGATATGAATGTCTCTATACTTCTTAGATTCCTCATAACAATGACTGATTCATGCCTACAATGAAATTGTAATGAACATAACTTATTTGAAAATTAGCCATATTATAGGAACTTGATCATTAAAGAGATTTTCTATGATCTAGAAGGTTTCATAGGTTGTATGCTAAAAATATTCCAATGTTTCCCTTTTTCATATATACTTAACACCATTTTCTATCAATTTCATTGATTCCTTTTGTGCCTTTATATTTGATCATTATAGCATACTTAAATGTTGAGAAGCATTGTTGATGTGGTGAATCTTGTAAACTAGAGTCTAGATAGGTTAATTGAATATCCAATCAATGATGTTACAATCTCTAACATGGATTGGTAGTTGCACTTGCTACCTCTATCAGGTTTTATGCAAGGAATAACCTTTTCAGTTGTTGACTTTGAAGCCTTTTGTCATTTTGTGTAATTTAGTCCTCTACCATGGAAATCAACTTTGTTTGACTAAAGAGATGCAC
Organism: Pinus taeda; assembly: GCA_000404065.3. NCBI lineage: Eukaryota > Viridiplantae > Streptophyta > Pinopsida > Pinales > Pinaceae > Pinus > Pinus taeda. The sequence goes on along the minus strand of APFE030977887.1, from coordinate 75,493 downwards.
TTAATTCACATGTGCCATAGCTCCCAAGAGCAGAGGTGGCATTCTCATACTTATAGTTACTACTCTAAATGCATAAGCATTATTTTTTATAGTTATTACAAACATTGTTTCAATATTTCTCTTGTAGAAAATCTCACATGTTCAAATTTTTTATATTGTGAACAAAATTGCTAGTCTAGTTGTGAAGATGACCAAGGATAAAATTAAATGTCATTAAGAAGGATTGCATTGTCAATGATAATCTGTTTTGTCAAAATTGTTGTATTTTTCTTTGCAAAAGGTTGAATTTCTTATACTTCATATCACTAGAAAAATAAATGACAAACTGACTATTGTGTTAAATTTCACTAATGTATTAGGACAAAAAAGAGTGTCTTTGCGGGAAATTTGAAACCCTAGGGAATAATTACCCTAGCCTATTAAAAATGTTCATTTTTGGAGTAGTTTCTGACAACTTGAACTGGGTTAAGTTGCAAAACAGATTTTTCAGATCTTCTATGATAACCCCTAAAGAAAAATACACATTAGTTTTACTACAATAAATATATGCTGGGAGTGAAATAATTCAAAATTTCAAACCAATATAAATTGGACTGGAGACTATCTCTAGTTGTCTACAAAAGGTGGAAAATAAAGGAAACAAATTTATTTGAGGAGATTGCTTGATTTATTAATATATATAGTTCTTCCTTTGCAATTAACTTCAGTTTATCTGCATAATAGATTAAATGCCATCCATTGTCCACCTTCAATGGACACATAAGGAGATTATTTGGCTACCATACACCATTTTTCCATGCATTATGTTGGAGATCAAGTTGAATTTTAATATTTGAGAAGCAGAGATGGACTAAATTATGTTGAGTAATTAGAAAGAATCATATCCCAAACAAGGTAATGATTTTCCACATAATCACTAAACACACATGAAATATAGGTTTTGTACTATGTAGTCAGAATTCAACAAATCTATCGAATCTAATTACAATCAAGGATAATGACCCCCTCCTAGCCACAATTGTGGTCATCATTCAATTTAGTTTACATGCCCAATGTTCACCCAAATATATGTCAGTTTGTATGGTGCAGACATCTCAAGACATAGTGAGAATGTGGGTACCTAATAAGCATGAAATAATGTTTGATCTAAAAAACAATTCACTTTTCAGAAATAAAATATATATTATGGGCCTTATTTGTTTAGTGCTTTGAGAAGAAAATGCCATGTAAGAAAAGTAGTCATCTCAAATTCAAGGAGTTGAATGAAATGTACTAGGGAGGAAGGCCCAAATTCTGAAATCAAGCTAGGGTTTCAAACTTGACAATCAAATTACCAGTAAAGGATCGTGTTGATAACCAACCAAGAATTTATATAATAGAATATGAAAATATTCTTCATAATATATTTTTTTTAACCTTAGAATTGGTAAAACTTAGGGCTAAAATGAAACCCATGAGGAACATATTTTCTCAATGTGTATCTTGGGAGGTTAGTACCTCTAAACTCTTACATAATATAATAAATGAATATTTATATACAAAATTGCAAGGCCCTGCCTACCAATATCAAAACCCCAATGGTTAGCATGATCGATATGAGGAATAGCCAAAGACAAGATTTTCATATGTAGTGGGATGAGTAATATGATTAAATGGAGCATCAATTAGGACAAAGCTCAATCTCAACCTAATGTTCCTGATGCTAGTGAAACTTCAATAGTACATATCTATTCCTTTTCACAATTATATCATGAAGCACCATATTAATGATGCCCCACAGACCTTCACCTTCAGGGAGGTTGTCTTCTTCCCATGATGCCCATAATTTTGTGTAGAGTGCAGTGGATTCTAGAATAATTGTGCCATATATTCACTGTGCATATAGATATATGCATGTATTCATGTTGGCCAATATCAAACTAATTTTAATATTTGCAACATTTGGAGTTAACTTGCCTGCAAGATTTCATTTCTAGAATTGAAATGAAACTCTTAAGAGTTTTGAACATGTTTATTACAGATTTAAGAATTCATGGGGTATGAAATGCTCCCGCTTTACCATCCAAACAAGATAATTCACCTTGTAATCCAAATTGTCCACTTGTAATTGTAGCGTATCTATGCACACAAGACTCTCCTATTGGGATTGACTTCTTTCTAGCATGACTTTACCCAAGGTATTTTTGATTTTCCAATGGAGATATTATGTTGTTTGCATATATTGAGTGTGCCTTGATATAGTATTATATAGTTCTAGATTCCAATGTCCTATATTTTCTTCAACCTTTGTATTTGATAGAAATATTCTTTCCACTCTTCTGTCATTTTCAATAATTTCAATTCCTCTCTAGCTACCCTAGGGTTATGCTCCAAATAATATACTACAAAGGCTTTTATGTAATCTTGTGCTCTCATGTGCAAGGAGACTCAACCTTGACTTATGTGATCGCTAGGGGAAGAACCAGGATAATACATGGATTTTGATAAATAAGGTATGGGGGGAGTGGGATAGGAGATGTAAGGAAAAGATAATCTGGTAGAGACCAACAAAATAGTGTCCACTTGATTGAAAGATAAAGCAGAGCTACTTGGAACCATAATATCAATAGAGTCAAATGGGCTTGAATTTGGACACCAACTTATTAACTAACCGTGACCTTCTCCATCTTAACAAGGTGAGGTTCATGAAGAGGGCCATCATTAGATTCATGCTTTTCCATAACCATATTTTAATACCTCTGTTTAGGATGATGGACATTATTTCTCTTCATTCCATCCATCCCTTTTATGTAGGCGTTCGTGAACTTATTGGTTTATTGGATTGTGATATTACCATCCAAAATTTGCCCCTACTACAGATAGCTTACATCTCTATGATGAACTTAACATGAATTTTTTTTATTTTTTTTTTAAAGAAAAGGTTCATGAGAAAATTTGGGGACACCAAATCCTTCTCTTCTTGTACATGAAGGAAAATATTCTTTTGTTGGAATAAGGTACATTTACATTGTTGCATGTAGACAGATGTTAATGTTTGATTCTATTTCATTCATAAATTCATATTGTATTTATAATATATTGAGGACATATGAGTTTGAACTAGTTAACTGAGGCCTAACTTCCTAGAAAACTTGGCATAGAAGTATTATTTAGCTCTCTACTTTTAAGTGTATGCATCTTCTAGTCTTTTAGATATTGTGGTTCTGCATTGAACATAATGTATAATAAATATTGTATTTTTATCCTAGGAGACTTACCGCCTTTTTTTGTATGTTGTTAAAGTGATAAGGTAGATGAAAATACTGAATGTTTTTGCAAACAATGTGGACAACAGGAGAGAAGACGAAGCACATACAACTAAACAATTTTCTCAGTTGCCCACCATTGTCTGTACAAAGGCACATATAATGTCCAACCCATAATGTGTCGACTATTGGGAGATTCAGAACAAAATTTGGCATGTCACATAGTTGGAAGGGTAATAATGGGTGGCTATCACCTTATTGTGTGCATGATTTCAACTTGCAATTCATATTTTATAAGTGGATACAAAACAAATGCTTCCGTACATGATAGTAAACTTTTTTCCATACATGAAAATTCTATTAACAACCTCTCATTTGCATCCATAAAATACTAAACATTTGGCATTCATTGTGCTTGTATAATCTCATAAGAGAGATTTTGTGCTTGGCATTCAAGTTGGGTGACATGTAATCTTTTCATCTTGGCATGTTTCATAGATTGATCTAAAATTGAAAATTTGTAGAACTATCCCCATTTCTAGCTTATGGCTGGTTTTTTATTGTTTTTTCCACAAGAAAAAGGGGCTTTATCAGAAAGATGATATCTCAGATTCTAAGAGGCATTTCTCTTTTTGGCATTCAATATTTTCAAATTTGTTATTTTCATCTTGCAATATTAACACTGCAAATCAATCATTGATTTGCTAGTTGGGTATGTGTGGTTTTTTCTACTACATATGTATTTGAATATTAATGGCTTGTTCAATATGACTATAACTATTTTGTTGAAAGCTAGTTTTTGATTTGTGTTTTTGGGTATTTTGTATTGTGTTTTATTGATATAAATGATGCCATTTTAAATATTGTAGCTAAAAAATTAAATGCCTTTCCCTTGTTTTGAGTTTTGTCTACATGATTTCAAACTATGTTACATAAGATTAAGCTTTCAAAATGCCTCTTAAATCAGAGCATGTTGCATGCATAGAAGGAGATGGTGTGACTCCAGGAGGACTACATATGGTTCGTGCAATGGTAGAGGCAAGATATGTAGATAGTGTAAAGCAAGCATTCAATAAATATCTATATGATGGAGGACTTGGTTATGCCATGTATGCAACACTTAATTCATCTTAGATTTTGGTGTTATATGCAACACTTGTATATCAAAATTGAACTGCATAATGTGGATCTTAATCTTTCTAAAAGCTAGATTGAATGCCATTCTCTTGCAGGGGAGCTGAAATCCTTGCTGAAGAGGATATACAATTGATATGTCAGATAGGAGGAGTACCTATCATGGCTCATCCAATGGGATTAAATAACTATGTTTCAGTTGTGAGAAAGCTTAAAGCAGCTGGCCTTGATGGAATTGAAGTATATAGAAGTGATGGAAAAGCAACTGGTAAGGTCTTTAATGTGCAGATGTTTTGATTGTTTTGATTATTTGTTTAGGAGTGAGCTTTGAGAATGGTCACTGCATTTTCTTATCTCTTTGTAGTTTAAATTCGATTTAATCAAATTTAAAACCCCTTCTCCTATAAGTAGTTGCAACTATGATTACTGCATCATCAAAGCAACATTACTGTTTGGTTTGAATGTATTATGTCTCTACCTTTCAGTCATTTGTCTTGGCTATTTTCTTACTCTGGTATATTGTATGAAATAGGATTTCATGAATTAGTTGATGCTTACCGGTTTTTGAAGCTTCGAGGCTTTGATTTTCATGGAAGAGGTGGCCCTAATGAAACTAATTTAGGAAAAGTAAATATTCCGGATTCAGCAATGCATGAATTTCTCAAGGTAGCTGAGCCTATTTGGCATGACGCTATTAGGAATATCTTACTCAGCTTTGCAAAAGAGAGCAAGGGCATTGGCTTTGATTCCTTTAACAAGTACAAATGTTTAAAAGGTGACATGCATCTCAAAAATAATGACCTAGGTTAAAAGGAAGAGATTGTATCTTGCATCTATCTTCTTGGTTGGCCAAAGAAGAAAGGTTAATTGTTGAAGAGGAAGCCGTCAAACTAAAAATTTTATACGTTGTTATTTGCGATAAGGGGAAAGAGACTTTGGTTGTTAGTAGATAGCCTCTAATGCTATCCTATGATAATTTTATGAATGATGATGCATGGGTCCACATTTGATCTCCATTCACTTGTTGAAGCCTCGCATCAGGGCTCGTAAGATGTTCACTAGTTTACAAATTTTAGACATCATTTCAATACATCAAATTGTTCTGTTTTCATGGAATTTAGAGATACATAAGTAATATTATTTTCTCTTGGAAATACTAAATTATTTTGTTCTGAGATCACCCAGTTTGCGTTGTTCATTGCAACCACCACTTGATCCTTTAACAAGCATTTGAAATTCAAAGCATAATAAAGCTCTTTTAGATGCTTTCCAGAAGAAGATTGCTACAAGCCAATGCATATTATTATGATTAAACTAGATTTTGCACTTGGTACCATAGACCTTGTAATAGGTTTGTACTCCATTTCAATCTATGGCAGTAGACTGATTTCTAACTACTCCATGTACAATGACATATGACATAATATATTACCCACATAATTGTAACTTCTAATCTTCTAATAGATTATCTAATGAAGAAATACTTATCTTTGAAAATCTATGGACCCACACCGTGAAGCTTGATAATTAACATTAATTTTTAATCTATGACTTTGCACAATGCTCTGCTATAATTTGGTGTCTTGTCGTAGTGATAATCTCCTAGTTCTAGCTGGTTTGAGGCCCTTGGTAAGGATCCTCTATTCATATGATGGAGTAAAACACCTACTTGTATATTGATTTGTATTATATTTAGCTAATTGATTGCAACATGGTATATATTAGTAGTCTTGGAAAGGGAATTGACGGTGCAAGAGTAGAGAAAGTTTTGGATGCTTCTTATATCACACTCAACAAGAATTCTTTACCAGGTTACATGAATTTTCTCTTTCTATATTTAGATGCAAGGGATTCATTGATTTTCTTGCTCCATGTGATGATATATCTTACTTTCAGAACTTGTATTTTCAAGTGATAAAAGTGTAATGGCTCTTGGTGGTATTCACATAGGGACTCTTGCATTAACCACACATGGGATTCTTGAGGATGGCTTTACTAAGGTTGCAGATTTTATCCATGAGGTGGTGCAGATATCCCTTAAGGATAAGGGCTCTATGAAAAGTGAAAAATTAAAATATTTTATATCATTTATTGAGTCACACAATTTCTAGTTATGAAATAACATTTTTTATCTCAAAAGCAGGTTGAATCGTTTTCTAGCCAATTTTCATTTCCTAGTGTTGGCACTAAAATCTTAGTTAGAGATATGATGTGCTCACAAGCTTAGAAGTGTCCTTATTGGCATTTCTTGTTTCCTAACATCACAAGTAAGGAAAGTCAACAATAATCCCTAGTATATGAAAGGAAATTCAACATAATTACTTGTAAGAATTACTGAACCTTGCTTCCAGAGAAATTGCTATTGTTGGGCACTCATTAAAGAGTGAATTTTTAGATTTGAAGGTTATCCATAATGTTTTAATAAATACAACCCTCTTGTACAAACATCCTTGTGGCACAAATTTTAAGATGGATTTACAAATAATTGCAAAACTATTTTTGAATAGAGAGGTTCAACAGTCTAAAAATGGTCAGAATATTGTTGAAGTTGCAAGGGCTGCAATAGATCTAGTGTTACTAAAGATTCAAAAAGGGTCAACATTTCGAAATCCTCATTTGTCATAAAAAAAATAGTCTCATTCTTCAATGATCATAGTGGGAGATGATCACTTATTCATGGCAACTGAATTATTGAGTTGCATCAACTACATATTTTGTGAAATAATCCCAAGGGGTTTTTTCTATAAATTATTGGATTCACCTCTTATTTATGTAAAGCCATGTTTTCTTCACTTTCCTATGCGAATCTTATTTAAATTCCATCTATGTTCTTGCTTTATCAAAGTAATTTGAAATTGATTTGTAGGTTTTGAAGTCAACAATTTGGTACTTCTCCAACTGCTATAAACATATCTTCAACATATAACTACAAATTAGGGGAATTTATTAGCTAAATTCAAAGATATACTTAGCTTTGGCATTTCACACTGGATTAGTTTATTAATGCCCAGTTGTTTAGTTTTCATAATCTCAGGTTTGCAGGGATTTCTATACTAACTGTTAGGCCCAAGATAAACTATTGATTTTTTTCTTCCATCTTCCGTAATGAGATTTTGTGCTCTTTGCTGAAAAAGACCCCATGCTTAGTGTAAAGGTTTATGGTCTTTTATTCTAGTGTGTTGACATTTATTCTCAACCATGTTATCTTTTTTTTATGACTTTAGATATGGCACCTTGAGCTTAATGATGTGAGCTTCTGTTGTGGTGAAAATAGGTAGATAGTTCATTGAGGTAGCCTACTTTGATCCAACAACCAACTTTAGACCAAAAATAGGTTTGCAGAGGAATTGTGGATGATACTAGATGTAGAAACTAGTGTTTGATTTGCAGCAAATATCATGGTAAATAATAATAATGATTAAGTAGATTACTTAATATGTTGGAATTGAAATCAAATATGGGATCTTGAATGTAGAAACACTATGGAAATCGTTGTTAGTTATCACAGAATGTCGATTGTAGATTCCCATTATTGCAATTGTTAAAAGTGTGCAACAGTTTTGGCACTCCCAACCTTGTATGGTAAGTAGTGATAATGACTAAGATGAGAGTAGAGGATGGGTTGCAATATAACTTATAATGCATTTAATAACAAGGTAACAAGTAGCCTAAAATAAATATGTGAATATCGTTGGTCTAGTGGGATTAAAAAAAACATTACAAGTAATAATGTTATCCAAAATAACTATTGGTGGCTGAATGGGTCATTCTTTGAATAACAATTTCCTTAATAAAAAATAAGAAATTATAAATGTCTCAAGTTATTCATGGTACATGTTATAGACAATATGGATGTTGTTGAAATATGTAACTAGGTCTTCATAATGACATGTGTAGTCATGATTTTATGTAATTGATGTAAAGAAGAAAATAAAATTATTTTGTAATGCTTAAGTCATGGGTGAGGTTCATGAACAGGGCCATAATTATAGTCATGCATTTCCACAACCATATTTGAATACCTTTGTTTGAGATAATGGAAATTATCTCCCTTCCTTCCATCCCTTTTATGTAGGCATTTGTGAACTCCCATCTGACATCCAATCATGGATATGAGTGGTGATAGTGTGTTGGGAGGAATTGGTGGCATCAATGTTGTTCTTATCAAACAACATGGGGTTGTGCATGTTGAATATAGTTGCAAAAGGCTTTCATCCATGATGATTTGTGTGATGTATAACCTTCAACAATGGAAGCAATTGCATTGTATGATTTTCCATGACAATGGTAAGAGCACTTTGTTTTGTAATGGAAACATACAATCGTTTTGCAAGAAATATGGTGAATATGAAAAATGCTAATGGGACTTGGAAATGGTGCTTTCTACAATTAGTATGATGCATCGATAATAAAGAGGATGATGAAATGGAATATATAGAGAAAGTGTGAAATGGAGGATAAGGCATCGAGTATGAAGACGATGATGATGATTCTTGCAAATAGAACTTGCAATAGAATGTACAATGTTTATTTGTTGTGATGATTTTTGTATAGATACATTAATCCTTCCGATTGTTTTATTGGTGTAGGTACCTTGGAATGCTTTGCTTCTCAATCTAGATTGAGATCGTCATTAACCTATTGCTAGTCATGTTTAGTGCCTGTGTACTTGAAAACAATTATGAACCAAAAGTTTTATTTTCCCTCATTTTTTTCCTTTGTTTTTTTCATTTTCCCTGTCAAGCTATTGTTGCCATTTTTCGTTTTCGCTAGTTCCTTACCCCATTGATCCTAATAGGGTTTTCACGAGGAGGAAATCCTTTATTGTAGACTTAAGGTTGCCTCCATGGTGGTTTTCAGCCAAATGTATATCCCACGTGCATTAATGAGGTTTCCACTTGGATATTACATTATTATTATTATTTTCTTTTTCATTTGCAATGTTTCTCATATCTAGGCGGCTTGAGAGCATTTTTACTCTCAACCACACCAAATTGTTAGGCTTTGAATATGGTTGTGACTTATTCCTTTTATAGAGGCTTATTGTAGATATTTTCTAAAGAGCAACTACAACAACCCTTGAATTTCTTAGTAATTCACCATGATTTTACAAGATAATATAATTTGGTGAGAGATTCACCATGATTTTACAAGATAATATAATATGGCGAGAGATTCGCCAAAAAAATTATGTATACATATTATATTATTAATAAAATCGTCTTCCATTTTTCCTATGTATCATCGAGATTCGCTCATTTATTATACATATAAATTTAGGGAGCCTCTTAAAATTATCCCTCTTTACTAGTGTGAGGGATAATAATAAAAAGATACTTGATTCTTTAATTGATGACAGGAACTACTTATTCTTATGGTGTGTCAGAGACTAATCTTGGCATGTATGTATCCACAAATACAACAAGGGGTGATGTAGGCTTGATTGTATTGACAAATACAAAGAGGGATGATGTAGGCATATATTTGTCATTGGAGGTAGATTGTTGTGATGGGTACATGTAGGATGTGAAAGTATGTGCTTATGCTTTGGAACTTAATGTATATAGTGTTATCTCTACTAAATATTTTAGGGGGTTATCCCCCTAAACTTTGTATATTAATATTAAAAGGCTACTAATAAGAAACCAAGGATAATTTAGTTGAAAAGGATTGATGTGCAAAAATATGCTTTCTAATTTGCATGAGCCTATATTGAATACCTATCATTATGCTTTCTAATTTACATGAGCCTATATTGAATACCTATCATTATGCTCAAATAATGTGATGTTTATAAAATGCTCTCACTTCATTTTCAACATTGAATCAATACCCTTCTTTTATATATATACATATTTCCATAAAAATGATTCTAGAAGATTTTAAATTGGGTATAAAGTTTTATTATAATTTTCAACATTTTTCTTTTGTTTTTTATATATATTAAGAAAAAGATGTTATACACATATTAAGAAAAATTAAACACACTTTATGATAACACATTGAATCAACACTTTTTTCTTTATATATAAAAATGGTTTATGATAATTTATTTAAACCGATAATGATTTAAATTTTTAATGAATTAATACAATTTATACGTGTGGAATCTTGTATATTATTAAAGTGAGTTTCTGTAAAGAGGTAAAAGGAATAAACTGTCCACGGATGAAAAGAATATTTTACAAATACTAATGGGAAGCAAAGAAGGTACCAAGGGTGGAAAAGAGATAATGCAGTCTCTGCCTTTTGTCCAACTTGTATAGTGACCTATCGCAAAGCAAAATGTTTTTACAAGATAAGACCCTTCCAAAAAATTAACTTACACCCTAAGCAAGGATGGGATATTACTGGTTTCCGTCGTGCTTTCTTCACGTTGTCGGTTTAGTCTAGGCTTTATGGCCGGCTCAGAAGTGCATTCTCATTCCTTCCTTATTTTCAAGGCCCCCATATGCTGCGAATATTGTCAGTCTGCTCTCGTAATATCATCGGTTATTCACGGACGTTGTTGATAAATTTGCATATATATATATATATATATATATATATTTAAGAGACTAAAGCTAAAGAAAGGGAATTCTAATGGCGAGATTGGTTTTTATATATAAAAAATCAAAAGGGTGTTAGATTATGAAATATTCTGTCGTCATTGAAAGATGTAAATATTCAAATCATCGGCGTGGCAATGTGAGTGGTGGTACTTTGGAATTTCTGGACAGAAACGGGAACGACATGCCGAGTTGAGTGGGGGAATGAGCTGGTTAGTGGAGGTTGTGCGATTATTCGAACAGGGGTAGTGGAGAAGTTCGAACTGTAAGATTTATTTATTAAAGAAAAGAAATTTTTTTGCCAATGGGATAAGGGATGGCCCATCGAACCAGCATTTTGTAGAATATCTGAAGCAAATTCCTCGCCATGGAGATTTCAGTCGTTTTTAACATGATTTTGGGATGGGATAAGTGGCATTTATAGTAGCTTTCCACCTTAATGGAATAGGTAGATCCACTATTATATGCTTAGGAAGAATTAATTGCGTGCAGAATGGCAGCTTTTGGTTGGGACATTATCAATCAATTGCCCCATTCCATTCCTACAAGTAGCCAATTAGCCAGCATCCTCAATAAGCGAGCAAGGGGCAACTTTTTGCATAAATAATTGTCCACCTCTCTGTGTGATAGAAGCCATTTTGGTCGTTTTCCTCCAACTTCTGTACCCATATTGATATTGGTATTCCCCACTGAGGTAATTAAAGTCAGTTTCTGGTGTCCAACCGGTTGGTTCTGCGTATTGATTTTGATACGCACGACAGGACTGGTAACACAGTGCTCCTGTCGATTGTCTCCCTGCAAAAATGGTGAAATTCTCGAAGCAGTTTGAGGCTCAGCTGGTCCCAGAGTGGAAGGATGCTTTCGTGGACTATTGGCAATTGAAGAAAGAAATAAAGAAGATTCAAAGGCAGAGGCAGCAGGCTGCAGAGCGCGCCGATCAAGCTGATGGTCCTGGTCTCTTTAATTTTGATCGTTTCTCGCGTATGACTAAGTTTATCAAGAAGAAAGCTTGCCATTGCCTCGGTCGTGATCTCGAGCCAAAACTCATCCAGGTATATATTTTTTTGTTCGCTGATTTGAAACTTGAATTTCATAATTTACCTAATATTTCATAATATAGCTATTCCAAATTGAACTACTACATTCATATATATAAAAATATAGCTATTACGAATTGAACTACT
>APFE030977887.1:48901-63330 GCA_000404065.3 Pinus taeda | reverse complement strand
AAAAATAAAAATCTATTAGGGGGTGTAAAATTAAAATGAGTTTGACTTATTAGATCGTGTTTAATATTGTTTATAACTTGCTTTTCATATATCCCAGATTTACAGTAATTTCCATCTTGCTTTAATTTGCTTCTGTGAATATATATATTTAGAATTTATCACATTGAGATTTTTTTTCTTGTCAATGTTTAGAATCATATAATGTGTGACTTGATCAGAAGAAAGATAGATCTATTACGAAAATTTGTTAAGTTGGGTTAATGATGGATGCAGTGAATTTTGTTTGTAATTTCCATCTTTTCTCAATTTTTTAATTAAAGCTTATATGAATACAAATATTTAGAAATTCTTCTTCAAATCCATCAGATTGAGATTTTGATGAAGATTGAGATTTTGTCATCAGATTGAGATTTTGTCTTATCAATGTTTTGAATAAGAAAAAAATAAATCTAATGTAATTGATTAAAAGAAAAAAATAAATCTGGTTGAGTTTAATATTGTTTATATCTGGTTAATGGTGGATGCAATGTATGTTGTTGTTTGTTGAGGCAGGTACGTAAGCCCGAAGAGGATGTGTACGAGACAGAGGTTATTAAGGGCCAGTTCGACCAGAGCGATGCAGCACAGGTGTTCTTTTCGACGCTGGACACCCAGTTGAATAAGGTGAATCAGTTCTATAGAACTAAAGAAAAGGAGTTCCTTGAAAGAGGGGATGCGTTGAAGGAACAGCTGGTTATTTTGAAGGGTTTGAAAGCTTCTCTCACAGAACGAAAGGAGAAACAATCATCTCATGGCGGTGAAAGTGAGAATAATTCCACGCATTCTGTCGCTTCAACGGATGACTGCAGAGATGGTATTCATAATCATCCAAACTCCTCAACTCATGAATAAAAGAAGTTATTCTTCTATCAACGGTTTTTTTCGTTTATATTTATAGATTGTTTCAATCTATTCAAATGAACCATTTCCAGATTAATTTTGCACTAAAATCTCTTACTGTATCTAATATGTATCTCACTTAATCCATGAATGCCTACTTTGATATGCATTCTAGGAGCTGGGAGTTAGGATGTACAGCAGTATTATCCATTAATTTTCATCCATGACTGTCTACTTTGATATGCATTCTAGGAGCTGGGAGTTAGGATGTACAGCATGAATATTATTCATTAATATTTAAAAGATATTTTAAATTTGGATCTATTATAAATTTCGACAGATTTAGATCTACAAAATTGTAAGTTGTAATTTTTTTCGAATTTTTTCAGTCTTTGATTTCAAATGAATTAATTCTTGTATTTGCAGTTAAAATAAATCTACATTTATTCTTAATATATATACGCACTAAATATCAATTCCATCTGAAATAAAATATCACCATTTAAATAGTTTATTCATAACTTATAATGAAATATTTATTTTATTAATATATTTAAATAAACTTCATATTAAATTATGAACATTTAAATATTTTATTCATAACTTGTATTGCAATATTTTTTTTATTCATGTCTAAACTTCATAGAAGAAGTACACATTCTTAATAAATCAGTTATTCATGGTTGCTGATTGGCAATGGGGCAAAACCAGTTAAAAATATTAAGCCCGTTTCAAGCAAAGGATAATATGCCTACCAAATGAATTACCTTACTTTCGCGCGATAATGACCCTTCGATTTGAGCTGCTTAAGCTAGTTATATTCTCTTCCTAAGTTGATGGAATTGATCACCAATGCGATTGGTTGTTTTTGTATTCCTGTGATAATATCATGTTTTTCTTTGATAAAATGCAGTTGCTTTTCTTTTTTATTTTTGAATGCTTCCGCACTGAAATCTGAGATTTCAGCATAATTAAGAGATCCTTCTAGGATTAGGTCGCCAGTGGGAATTTATTGGCGTTTTATGGGCTTAAGCTAGTTATATTCTCTTCTTAAGATAGGAGATGCAACTGAGGACCATTGCAATTCTCATTTTTGTTGTATTCTGATCAAATCATGTTTTTCTTTGATAAAATGCTGTTGCTTTTCCTTTTTTTCAATGCTTCTGCACTGAAATCTCAGATTTATTATTTTTTAAGTGGTTTTACTGTGGTGGTCCCTTAGAGGAATCCAATTTGGGTCAAGGAAGGCTGTTTTACTATGTTAAGTTTTTTCGGAAATTAAATTTGGGCTAATGCTCTGATATTATATTAAGTTTTCTATTATACCAAAACTTGTTGCATTAGTAACGTTCCAAACCATTATTATTACTTTTTCAAGTAGTCCAGAATGACTATTAATCCAAATGGTTCATCAAATGAGTGTGAAAATCCACATTTAAAAGGTAATAAGATCACATATATGTTGTGCTCGAACTATATCACATTTAGCGTTACCGGGTTTCCTGTAGGCAATTGGAAGCAATTGCACCCCGAGGTATGAGATCGTGGCAGTTGCTTAAAGCACACAGTCACCTGTTATGGTAATCAGTTGCCTTAATTTCTAAAGGCCTGATGTTTTCACTGAGTGTCCGTCTTAATTTCTTGCATCCTTCAATTAACATTCGAATATTCTCCTTGAATTAATGGGTTTAATCTCCTCTGGCTGAACAGATAGCATCCGTGAGCCTGCGGAGGATGGTGATCTTGAGGACAAGCAGGAAACGGCACAACTAGAGGAGGAAGGTATTATTGGTTTTGAGAATAACGTCGCAAGATTGGTTGAATCACCCAGGAAACGGTCTATGGATGGAATAAGATCCAAGAAAAACAGCGATAAACACCTGAGCAAGATCAAGTCTAACCCTAGAAGTCGCAGTTTTAGCTCACACGGTCGAAGCATGAGGATGGACATTCCCCTCACCACACCTACCAGGACGTTCTCGGCACTCACGCATGTTCTGTGGGACGATTTGATGAACCAGCAAAACAAAGACACGCCAGAAGGGAATCGCTTTATGCTTAACAAGAAGAATCTTCACCGTGCCGAAAAATTGATCCGCGGAGCTTTAGTGGAGCTATATCGTGGGCTAGGTTTCCTCAATACTTACAGGTATACTATACTAAACTAAATTCATACCAACATTTGGAATTCTTATTCAATTACTAAAATGGATCAGTTCATGGAATTTGATCTAAATTAGTACTGTTTTCTATTTAGATGTGTTCCAACTTTACCATTTTCCTTTGTCAACTTTCATCGAGATAGAATTTATTCTCTTTGAAATACGTTTGCCCATTTATATAAAATGAATTTCACTGTCACTTTCTCATGATGCAGATCGTTGAACATGCTAGCATTTGAGAAGATCTTGAAGAAATTTGACAAGGTAACAGACTTTTCACAAACCCCATTTTCATTTACTTATATATTCTAACAACTGAATACTATATGATAATATGGATACTGCATCATTTACTTAAACATTCTAATATCTAAATACCATAACAGTTGGAGATTTATGTATTAAGTAGTGTAGTTCAGTTGGTCAACATTGAAATAGCAGGAGATTTATGTATTGAGTAGTGTAATTCAGTTGGTTAACATTGAAATAGCAGGAAATTTATGTGTTTTGATAAGACACTTAAATTTTAAGTGGCAATAGGGTATTTTTTTATGATGGTAGATTTTGATAATATATTTAAATGAAATGATAACAGATATGGATTGTTTTTAGAATTTAAAAATATTTCCAAAAATTACAATAAAATAAAAAATTAAACTAGGGCTAAATCAATATATCATGTTACCCTAATAATATAATATAAAGTTGACTTTAATATTAGTAAGATCAATGTTTTTTTATGAAACTATAAAAATTCAATGTGTTAGGTTAGTTTTATCTTATAATGTATGAGGAACTTATAAGGTTGAAGGTATAGTATAAGTAATTTTATTTGGTAATACTCATATTATAGGTTGAGTAGACACAAAAATATATATCATGTTAACATAATAATATAAAGTTGACTTCAATATTAAAAGCATCCCTGTGTTCTTTGAGTTTTATAGTATAAAGTTAATGCGCTAAGTTATATATCTTTGAGTTTTATAGTATAAAGTTAATGTGCTAAGTTATCTTTACAATATAAGGTTGAAGTTATAGTATAACTAATTTTATTGAGAGGTAGACACAAAAATATCACCTTTGTAGTTTTATTTAGAGATTAAATTCGATGAATAAATTGTTTGTGTTGGGTAATGTAACGGCCAACTTTCTAACCTATCAGTTATTTAGTTATTCAACTTTTAAACATATAAATATCTATGTATTTTATAAAAATAAATTTTACGATAACATCCGTTTCAAATTCCAACCCTAGATCCCCATCCAAACGATTTCCCGTATCACCTCCACTTCTAAACTTTCGATTCTACTACACCCTAAGCGTAGAGTATGCAGATAAACCAAGAAAACAATATGCATCAGCAGCAATGTATCAAAGATGCGTATATACACCTCCGTCTCTTTGTAAAAAAGCGTCATCTGTGCCATGTATATACAAGCGTCGTCTTTAGTGCTCGCCACAGTGAACATGAACCGTGAAAGTTACAAAACTGAAAATTGAAACTTTTATGCTATATTATAGAACTGTATGTTTACTTTATTCGATAATTCAAAAAGCTCACTGAAAATAGAAAGCAAGAATAAAGAGTAATGTCTAATCAATTGAGATTCGATACTAGTGGAAGAAAGCAAGAATAAAGAAAAATGTCTAATCGATCGATACTTGTCGAACTTTACCTTGACCAAACTATTTCACAATTAAAATTCTTAATAGAAATTAGTAAAAGCAGATGGCTTTTCGAACGAAATTTCACCATTAGCCTGCAACTTAATTTTTGAATAATAAAAGTTAGTGAAAAGCA
The DNA here is from genome assembly GCA_000404065.3 of Pinus taeda. Classification (NCBI taxonomy): domain Eukaryota; kingdom Viridiplantae; phylum Streptophyta; class Pinopsida; order Pinales; family Pinaceae; genus Pinus; species Pinus taeda. The sequence goes on along the minus strand of APFE030977887.1, from coordinate 58,484 downwards.
GATCGCTGGCTATGATGGAAAATGCCATTAAATTATTGACTAGTTCAGCAACATAACTTGTGGTGGACGAAAGAGCATTCATAGGTAATTATAGCGAGAAATTGGAACATTTTATATTTGTGATGGTGCACAATCAGTCAGTGTGGTCTGATGGGATGTGCTGTATTGTAGGGTGAGAATCAAAGTGGAAATGTTTTATATAATTTAGTTGTTAAATTAATAGTTGTGATAATTCTTATTAGTTATTAACATAGGTTGACTCATTATTTATTTAACTAAAATAATGTGTGGGTGATTAATAAATTTTCATTAATATTATGGGTGATTAATAAGATTTCATTAGCCCGATTTCTCCGAATCTTATGTAGTTAATCAATTAATTTCCTTTAGTTATCTATCAAATAAACAAAAACAATTTTAGAACATACTTTAACCTAATCTTATTTAATGAAAACTCACATAAATCATTAAAACTCACATAAATCTTATTTTCTCATAATTTTTCTTTACTGTTTTTAAATTAGAGGTATAAAAACTAAATAGCATTTAATATAATTCTGAGCATCTTCAAATGCTCAATCCTGATGTCACACTTCACCCCTACAATTAAAATTGAAAGAACCAACCACGAATAAAGTTTAATTGTCGTTGCACAAATTCGTAAGCTATAGAAGCCTGTTTTAAGTCTAAATTACACTCGTGCTGTTCCATCAAGAATATAAAGAGAATTGTAGATCGTACTTTTTACAATTAAAATTAAAGGAACCAACCAGGAATAAAGTTTAATTGTTGTTGACCGAATTCGTAAGCTATAGAAGCCTATTTTAAGTCTAAATTACCCTCGTACTGCTCCATCAATGTAGATCGTACTTTTAAAATCCTCCTCCTGTACTTTTCGATAGTCGTGGAACGGAGAGACGAACAGTATCATGTCCAACTCCAAACAAGTTGCTTTTCTCGCTAGAGAGAGGAACATAGATTCTCTTTGCACTTTGTGCTACTTTTGAAGTGGAGCTGATGCCTAGTCTGTACAAGCGGACTTCTTTATTCCATTTTTCACTTCAGAAACAGTAAGCAGTTGTTCATTCTCGTGAATATTATGTCAGCAGCACTCGGATTTATTCGATCCGGTGGAACGTGACATTCCAACCCTAACATAACATGTGATTGTGATAAGGCAACAGCGTTGTTCTAAGTGGTTAATACCATTAGCATTGGTGGTCGAAAGATACCACCACAGCGTTAAGTGTTTATTTATGAAAGTTGATCCACCTCCGAGCAGGGATTTGACTGCTAAGTCTAAGAAGGCATACATACTCTACCCCTCTGGTTTTGAACCTGTGAACTCTTAGGAGGAAACACATGCTCTTAACCATTAACCTCACTGAATATAATATTTCATAACATAGTTATAATTTTTTAATCTAATTGAACTAATTTTGAATAATAGAAAGTTTGATATAGTTAAAAAAGTGACCATAGTTCACACATTTTAATTTCAAAATTATTTTATGGTGTTCAATTCCTTATACCAAGAAAGCTAAACTCATGTATATTGCAGAATATTCTAGAATCTTATTTACAAGAAAAACATCAATTATGAGTTTATTGCAGAATATTCTAGAATCTTATCTACAAGAAAAACATCAATTATTTTATTGGTTTTTCTTTTGACTATTAGATTATGGAATATTCCTAAAACCTCCAATAAACTGACATTAGTTGCACTAATTTAAAATTGTTTAGAAATATTACAATCTGTGCAACCTTAATTGATTTTTGGGAATATATATGTTTGAACCTGTATCCTTATGTCTTCTACCGATTCTGGGGATATCCCAGAATCTGCACTAGATATATGTTCAGTGATGTCTCTAATTCAAAGTTGTCCTATGCAAAGACGAATGAATTAATCCCTTTGGAATCATATATCTTTGTTTCACTGTTTCACTGTTTAAGATGGATGACATTGCAGCTAACAGGGAAGCAGCAAATTTTACCTATTTATTTCAACGTGGTCGAGAGGTCATACTTCAACACCTCGGACAAGGTAAGGCTTTGGCTGCGATGACGTTAGTAAAACTTTCATTTCACCAGGACCTTAACTGCGAGAGCTCTAATGGTTAACGTATCGCTGACCACGAGTCTTCTGCTGTACAGGTCGTAAAACTGTCTGATGAGATTGAGGAACTGTTTGTTCAATATTTCGCAGCTGATGACCGCCGAAAGGCAATGACATATCTCAAGCCAAAACAATCGAAAGTGTCCCATACAGTAACATTCTTTATTGGTACGAAATATTTATATACAGTCTCATACACTTGTGCAAAATCAAAATTCATCTTTCTAACTTTGTAGTCCAGAAAGCTTTAGTTTATGTTCAAGTCAATACATATTTTAAATGAGAGCATGGGATGAATAGCAGACAAAAATAGGTCATTTCAGGGCATGATCTAGATGCCAATGAGGATCAGAGTTTTAACTGGAATTATGATCTGTTCCTGGTTTCACCATATAGGGTTTTTTGATCTCGATCTTAGGGTTTTTTATCAATGATCTTACAAGATCGTGAAACCTATTGGATGGGTCAAAACAATAAGGGTCCGTTTCATACAATTTCTTGGAGACTACTTGGGGTTTACGGTTTTCTAATTATCCACGACCTTAGGAAAACTTGAAACCTATCAATTTGATCAGACCAATAAAAGTTTACTTGAGATCATTTCAGTGAAGCTGGGCTAGAAATAATTATATTCTTATGGATGGTTATATTAAGGGTGATTTAGTTCAAAACGTGAATTCAATTTCATCACAGCAATAAAAGTTTATTTGATATCATTTCAGTGAACTGGGTTAGAAATATTTGGGTGATTTAGTTTAAAACTTGAATTTTATCCATTGTTCAAGACTATTATAATGGGGTATGTTTGGTATTATTCATTCAGTTTTGTTTTTGATTGTTTGTAATTAAAAATTTCTGTTGCTTATCACAGCTTAACATTGGAAATTCAATTTTTTTTTGTTAATTTTTATTATTATTTAAATGTATTTATCTGTAAAATGATTGGTTGAATCTTATTATTCATTCTTATTACTAATTTTTTGTTTTTCTTTATTATTTAGCATTTCTTCATGAAATTATATAGCATTTTTTCAATTTAAAATCAATTATTGTTAGATTAAAAAAATATTCCAATTAAATTTAATTATAAAAGATTAATATATGTATAAAATAAATATCAATGATATAGTGTGGTGGTGTGAGTGCTGGTGGTGTTAAATGATGGTGATGATGAATTTAACAATACAATATTTTATTAGTTGTTTTATTTTGGGAGGAATTTTTTGTCTTTATTATTTTTTAGTTTAATTAAGCTATATTTAAACTAAGTTGCAAGTACGAGCTACCATGTAGCCCTTTCAATTTTTCCTTTGACTTTGTATTAGTTTGTCTTTGACCAAAAATTTATGACACTTATCCATAGTTTAACATTAGCAATTCAATTTTTATTAATTTTTTATTATTATTTATAGAATTTTTTTTATTTGTAAGGTGAATTGGTTGAGGTATTATTAGAGTTTGTTTTTAGAAACTCCATTTCTAATTTAGCTAACTAAATTTTTTTGTTTTTTAGTTTTATTTCCTTTTCCTTTTCCTTTTATTTTTATTTTTTAATGAATTTATAAAGTTTTTCAACAAAATATTTTAAATTTAAAGTGACTTATTAATTATATTAAAATTTATATTTAATGATTTTTAATTATAGACCAAGTATATATTAATAAAATAAAACAACCACAATATATATGTGTTTTAATATAAACAATATTAGTTAATCATATTTTTGGTGATGACATTCAACATATTAGTTGTTTTCTTGGTCCTTTGCATTCACATCTTCCATGCACCCAAAGAAATGAGAAACATCTTGCAATATATGGGAGATGACCAAATATTTTTAGTGATGAAATATTTGTCTTGGTTACTAATTTGTTTTATTAAATTATTATTAAGCTAAGAAGAAAATACTAGCTACTATGTAGCCCTTGTTTATTGATGAGATTTTAAGGTATTCAAATTTATCATTAATTTAACCTATAAATCATTTAGTCCACAAACTTATTATAATTAAAAAAAATATTAAGAATATCCTTAAGAAAAACGGAAGAACTAAATATAAATATAAATTCTTTTAATAATTTATAGATACCACAATCTCTCTGCCCGAATAAAATGATTCTGATATATTATATTTTATCACTTTTATAAAAGGACACCAACATAATTTTTAATTTCCACATTTTGCAGGGCTTTTCACGGGATGCTTCTTAGCAGTGTTTGTAGGGTACATAATCATGGCCCATTTAGCTAAACCATACCTTTCGAGTAACATGGCAACTAACATGGCAACTAGTTACCAAGTTTTCAGGTTTGATTCTTCTCCGTGGTTCAATTTTTACATGTTTTCAGCCTTACTCTAGCACGACTAGACAGCTCCTTTAAGCATTATTGATACTTTTTTGAAAAGTAAATGTGCCTGGTATATCACTCAAATTTCAGTGTCATGTCAGTACTCTCTCTACATGAGACTAACCATAATTGGAATAAATGCTTTGGGTTTGCTTACAGCTTGATCAATTTGCACATATTCTTGTACGGATGTAATATATTCATGTGGAGAAGGCATCGAATCAACTATATATTCATCTTTGAATTTGCGCGAAAAAGAGAGCTTAAATACCAGGATGTATTTTTGATTTGTACAACTTTTATGACAATAGTAGCGGGTTGCATGGTTGCCCAGCTGGCCCTGAGAGAAAAAAGGGTTTCCTCTATTCAAGTTGACACTATTCCTGGTCTCTTGTTACTGGTAACTAAGTTCCCCCTTAGAAATATTTAAATGGCTTTCCCATGATCTATTAATGTTTGAATTTGAAAAGCACAGCACTGTCTTTGCTGACAATAAATTACTTAAATCTTCACAAACTTTTCTCTGGAAATTGTCAGGCCTCCATGATAGTCCTACTATGTCCACTGAACATTATTTATAGGTCAACAAGATTTACTTTCCTTCGAGTCCTACGTAACATTGTCCTATCGCCCTTCTACAAGGTACGCATATTTTGCATTTGATACCAACATGCACAATTTGTTTCTTCACACATAGTTACCAAGGTTTGTAAAGCCCTGCATACGTTTATAAGTGGCGTTCACTTTTATCATGAATGCAGGTGGTGATGGTGGACTTTTTCATGGCTGATCAACTAACTAGTCAGGTGAGTTTTCAGTACGAAGATATTAAAATACCATCCTTACATTATGCACAGCTTCACTCTACTGAAAAAATGAACAAAATCATGGATGATTTAACCCAATTGTAAACTCAGGTTATCTTGACTTTGCAGTACCTTTCCAATTACCCTAATTTACCATGACCATGGTAATCCTTCATTATAGATTTTGGAATATTTCAAAATCTCAAAATAAACTTTGTTGTTTGACCTAACTTCTTTAGTAAGATTTTGAGATTTGGCCAAAATCTTTAATTCCGATAAAGATGCCCTTATGATCATGGATCATTTTAAAGACTGACATGTCATAATTTTAATTTTTACATTCTGAGTTATTGTGACCTATCATAATTTAATCTTTACGGTCCTGGTTCTTGGCTGGACATTTCCATGGTGATTAATGCTTTTCTTAATTTTTTTTTGAAATTATATTCTTTCTTAATATTTCTTTTTATTGGTTGAATTTAATAATTGGATTGCAAAATTTGAGAATGTTTTAATGTTAATTGTTTAACTAAGCTTCTGTCTGAGAAAAAACAAAATATTCCCCAAATCTAGATAAATATGGGTGCTTTCTATAAGAGAGTTCATGTAATGTAAGCTGCACTAATATGCATTGGTTTGGTTTTGCAGGTTCCGTTGCTAAGGCAGTTGGAATATGTAACATGTTATTACGCCAGTGGAAGTTATAAAACAGAGAACTCTCATATTTGCAGAGATGATAAAAATTACAGAGACTTAGTATACGTTGTCTCGTTTCTTCCATACTACTGGCGAGCTATGCAGGTATTTTATGTTTCTTGCCCGTTGAACGAGATCGAAATTACCTTAAATTTATTAATTGCAAGTAGATTTTTTATAGATTATCATATATTATTTGAGAGTTGAATTCAAAAGTTAGATAATGTCTTAATCTTTATTTATTAGATTTTGAAATATTCTTAAAATTTGTAATCTAATGACTGATGGTTTTAATTGGAGAGCTAGATTAAGATTAAGATATATGTGAAAAATCAAAATATTTTTATTGGAGAGAGAGATAAGAGTATGATGTAGGTGAAAAATCCAAATCAGAATTTGCTAAATCCTGAATTAAGATGTATTATTGAGCGTTGTGCACTTATTGTGAGACTCATCAAATTTTCAAATTTACTATACGCAGTGTGCGAGGCGATGGTTTGATGAAGGAGATATAAATCATATAGCCAATTTGGGAAAGTATGTGTCCGCCATGGTAGCAGCTGGAGCACGGCTAACACATGAAAGGCAACACACAGCCGGATGGCGGGCGATGGTTGTGATCACTTCCACTATTGCAACTATATATCAACTGTATTGGGACTTTGTTAAGGACTGGGGACTCCTCCAACGTCATTCACGAAATCCTTGGCTGAGAGATGAGCTGATTCTTAAACACAAGATCATTTACTTCTTGGCCATGGTATGCGTCCATCAATCATTTGTACAGGGTTGTTGTTCAATGTGTGCAGGTTTGGTCTTTATAGGTTCAATGTGTGGAAGTTTAGTCTTTACAAATCTCGAGATCCTACTTTTCTCGTTTAAAAAAATAACAAGTCTCAAAATCCAATCCCTCTTCAATTGAAAAAAATGCTAATAAAAAAAGTTAAAATGAAGAAATTGTAATAAAAAAAATGTGCATTTCCATGTTTAAATTTTTTTTTCAAATCTCAAGCCTCATGCCTCCACTCGTGGACATCTCCCTTATCTGAATTATTATTAAAACATTGATCCCATCTTAATCAAATTTATTTAATGTATTTATTTAATGTTACTTGACTTAGAAGATTTTTTTGATAGAGGAAAATTTCCTGATCTCCTCGCTCGTCAGAACACCATTTTTAATCGTTATTCATATGCAATTTCCTTCTTATGAGGAGAATTCTAATTGCCATTTCTAGCAAATATCAGTGTTTTTATAAGTGTGGTTATAGGACATTTGAATGGATGGTATATTCCAAGGAGTGCTTAAATAGTGTATTCATTGCTTTTATAGGATTACCTATTAATCCAACTCAATATCTTTTTATAGTTGTGAGTTTTTCTCTGAATTGAGGAGGTGTATAAATAATGGGTTGGGAATGTTTATTATAGCAGTTGTTCCCTGGCAAAGGAGGAATCCGAATGGTGGCCGGCAGGTCTTTTTATAGGTGTGATTACATTTCAAGGATTTGAATATATACATCTATATCAATATTCTTATAAATGTAATTGTATTTGAAAGATTTGAACATAATTTATCATAAAGAATATTTTAACAATATATCTATTTATAAGCTATTTAAAATTATGAACCTTGATACATATTAGTATTATAACTAGTGAGAAGTAAAAATTAATTTATGCTAAAATGATGTATAAAATTTATCTATCCTTTTAAATTTATTTTATTATTTTACTATATAAACTGAGGCGTTGCTTAAAGTTGTTTAAAAATGGGATGGAAGATTTTTTATTATTAATTTTATATTTATTTATTTATGTTGCTTAAAGTGGTTTTCTCTTTTCCCATTAACGTTATACACATGAACGCGCATCTCCTTATAATATCTCGTTTCTCTGGTTGCAATCAATTCGACACCAAAGGTTTTTAACATCGTGAAATTGAACTTTTACTGCAGGCACTAAATTTAGTACTTAGACTCGCATGGTTACAAACTATTCTGCCCTCCCTTTTTGGGACTAATGATGAAAATGTCATGCTCTTCTTGCTACCTTCACTTGAAGTCATTCGGAGGGGACACTGGAATTTTTACAGGTAACTGTTTTTCTTTTATTGTTTAATATATATATTATCTCTTTTTGAGGCAGATATTAATTATCACATAGTAAATCAATGATTAGTTTATTGTTTTTAGATTTTTTCTATGGAATAAAATGACAATAAAATAATATCTAATAGAAAAAATAGAGAGCCAATAAACCAATCATTAATTTATTTTCGAGTAATTAATATTTATAGTCTCACAGTAACTTTTACAACAATTTTTATTCGAGTCTTCTGCAGTGTGATAAAGCATGACAGACTAACGGGAATTGTTACGTATCCAGGTTGGAGAATGAGCACCTGAATAATGCGGGCAAGTACAGAGCTGTTACAACCGTGCCACTCCCTTTTCGTGAAGCTGATGAGGATTGAGGGAGAGCATCAATTGAATAACATTGTTGGATATTGTTGGAAATATGAAAGCCCGATCTACATCATAAATATCATCCTCGTTTTCACTCTGTAAATGAAAACAAGATCCAAGCCTTTCGGTTATAAATCCTGGGCTGTTGATACATAGGATAGGCGATATTGATGGACCTAATGGTTGGCAAGAAGTGATTCTCTGGTGTACATTCACATCGATGATCTCTGAAACTTGAGCATCTATGCTCCTCTCAACGCAATAGTTGAGATGTGTTGTTACCAGAGTGGGGAAAGGAATCCCATGTGGAATATGTAAACTTATTATCTAATGTCAAATGCAAGTTTTACTAGTATTGTACTTCAAAACTATTTTAAAATTTTTAAAAGGCCACGGCAAGTTGAAAAAACTAACAGACTATTCAGAAACTCAATTTTAAGTTCAGGTTCTGAGTTAGTTCGCTAGAGCCAATGCGCAGGTTGGAAACTGAAATCTCAAAAGCGTAATATCATATATTAGATTAATTATTACAAAGTTATAAATATATGTGTTCGTCCTGCATATAGTCATAGTTGTAATTATTTACTTTTTCATATCATATACCTATATATATCTATGTATTTACTTAATTTTTTAGATTAAAATTTATGAGAGGTATTATAATTTTTTAGACATTAATTTTAATGGAGGTTTTTAAGATAATTTCTAGACTTCAGTAGAACCGGGAGATAACTCTATAACAAGAGAGTAGAGTATATCTAGCAACTTGCAAACTAAATATATAAAATCTTATAATATAGCAAAAGCTAGACCAGCCTTTGAGTGGAGATCTAGCCTTAAGTCACACCATAGCAAATGAAGTGCTTTTATGACTTTTTGGTGGAACTAGTCATCGTTTAATAGTTTTTATAGATTTTTTTTGGTCGAAGTAGTTATGGTTTAACAACTTTTTTTTATAGAATTCTAAAAAAATTTTGGTTCCTACTAAATTTATTGTTTAAAGTAGAAAGTACATTTGGATATAGATGTTAATATATAAATGTTAATAATTTAGTAGAAATATTAGTTTAATTCTAATTTTAAATTAAAGTAGAAAGTGCATTTGGATATAAATGTTAATAATTTAATAGAAATATTAGTTT
>APFE030977887.1:1969-44655 GCA_000404065.3 Pinus taeda | reverse complement strand
ATACATATGTGTTTATCTGTTTATATTACAACTTAATATGAAGTAGATGTGTATTTCTTTTCATTCTTAACATAGAATTCACATGTCGTATTTTAATGTTTGTCTTACTCATAAATAAAAAATCCACACCTAGTCATAGATAAAATATTTCAATAACTCTTTTAAATGACATGATTTTATATCATTTTTATATAAAGAAGTAAAGAAATTGACAATCAAAAAATAAAAAAAAATATTATATTTTCACTTTCTCACTAGATGTATAAATCATTTACGTTTAAGAAATATTTCAATCTAAGTCTTAAATAAGGTGTTTGAATATCCATGCGCTCTCTCTCTCTCTCTCTCTCTCTCTATATTATATATATATATATATGAATATGAATGAAGATTGAAAGTAAACCATTTTAATTCTACACTCAATTCTTAATATAAGTTGATATATGGAATTTAATAATTAATAAAAAGAAAACATTAAATGTGGAACAAAAACAAAATATTTTAATATCTTCTTTTTGTTATCGTAAGGTAGTGGATCCTTTCATTAATCAAAGAAAAGTTACATATCGTCTCGATTCCAAAAGGTGACAAAAATCCGTGAGATTCTTTGTTTCAATCTTGATTGAGACAAGAAATATACCTACCAATAATACACAATAAGAGACTAACCATGACAGTCTTTACTACATAGAAAAATTGTTGAAGGTTCTAATATTCAAGGGAGGAAATACCTATAACATTGGCATGATTTTCCATCGGTTGACTCATTGCTCATAGTTTGCTTGGATCAATGCTTTATTTCTCTTGCATCCTCATTTTTTGGCTTCCTTGGCTTAGTTAGAAACCACCTTAAAATCATTTGTGTGAACCCCAAGATATGACTTTGAAGAACTCAAGCCCATCTTGTCTTCTTGCTTGCACCTTAGACAGGGCTTGTAAAGAATGATAGCATGATGAACTGAGATTTCCTTCATATATTTTCCATGCCATCCTTTTGCAAATGAATTCAATAGTGGATCATCTACATCCATATCCTCTTTTAGGGCTTATACTTGAACTTCTTCAATTAAGGTGAAAAGCATTTCCTATAATAATGGATTTTGCTAGTACTTTTCTAGAAAATTTCACACTCGCTGTAGAGAATTCAATAATTTCACACTGTAGGCTTGATTGAATATTATCTTTCATGAATTACTTCTTCAAAGATGAGAGAGAATCGAACCTCTTTGCAAATCTAGGCATTTTGTCAGGATTTGAGGAACCCTGAGGATGACAATTTCTTCTTCTTTGAGGGAATTTTCCTAGATCATCCTTCTCTTTTTCAGAGGGTTGTTATTTGAGTAATTCCTTTGCATTCATAAAACAATCCCTAATAATATGAATGCATTCATGACAGTTTTTTCATCTAAAAGGGACATGTTAATAATCTAGAGGTTTCTTCCAGAGACTATCCTAATAATAAATATCTATTGAAGCTTGAAGGTTATTATATATTCATATAAACATAGATCCGAGCATATGATATTTTGCATGTCTTATAGTCTCTGATACCTTGAAAAAGTTACAAATATAATTTCCTCTTCCGTCAAGGGTTTCCTCCTCCCAATATTCCTTTTGAAGAGAAAAGAGTCCAACCCACACTAGGGAATCAAGGAAGTCTTCTTTCTCTAGATTATATTTCTCCTTCCAAAATTGGATGAATAACCTTGCACTATTAAAAAAATATGTGATCAGGATCTTTTATCATGAGCCTATGATTTATCGGGCTTTAACAAAATGTGAAATAAAAAGCTTGAATTTTTTTTATTAAAAGCATGATAATATAAATAAGCAAATGTAGATAACATAACAAACACAAACGAGATTGATAATAGAGTTCAGCTAGTGTGGGCTACATCTCTGGGTCCACTTCCAATGGATCGACCTCTTAAATTATGATGTAAAAATAAATCCAATTACAACAATTCCCCAATCTCCAAATCATTCTCTCTAGTCTACATCTTCAAAAAAAGAATCTAATAACCCCCCACAAAAAATCTCCCTTTAAAATTCTATGTTTTATCATAAAAACAATTATAAACAGACTACAAAATGGCAGGGTTCGGCCTTTTTACACAACCACACTTGTGTGGAAAATTGGCGTTTCCTTCTGAATATAAGGCGTAGCGTTCTAGAGCCCTAGGATCAAACCTGTAGAGGTTGCAATCAACGTTGTAACTATATATATATATATATAATATATATATATTATATATATATATATATATATGTATGTATGTATGTATGTATTGTATATGTATATATTGTAGAATACATATACATAACATGCACACACACACACACACACACACACACACACACAGATTATGTATATATATGTATAGAGAGAGAGAGAGAGAACATTTACGTTTCAACCAACAAACTTTGTATGGACGTAACCATAAAATATACCATTCGACAACATACACCATATCACATAACCACCGACCACTTATATTAAAACCTTGGTATATATGTGTCGACCGTTGTCTTTATTTATGATATGTGGTTGTAACATGGCACATTTGATTTATTAATATATGCCATGTATGGCATTAAACAATGTTTGGTTGACTCACTTGTGAGGTTCATTGGTGGAACCTATATTATATATATAGACCTTAGTGCTAATTATATAAAACATATGTGACGATATCCACCAAAAATGAGTGGGACTGTTTGTGGGTTGTTGGAGGTCATGGCCTACGACCTAACCATTTTGATAATATATTATAACAAAATTTATATCGTTACGCCACTTATTAATCCCAATGGTCATGGCATGGCCTATTGGTGGCAAGCTTGGTTGATATGCCAGTGGTTATGGGTTCAAATCCCTCTGATACCAACTTGTCGAACAACCATATTTTTCCATTCGGTGATGCCACGTGGCACCCTCCAGTTGGTTCATATGTCATCATTGGATTGGTCCAGCTCACACACTATCAGCACTTAGTCATCTAGTTGCATAGTGAGATGTGTCACAACTAGCTACCACCACATGTCTCTTTTAACCACTACTACATGTAATCTGTAGCTTCTTCAACGTGTCACCTTGAGAGGCTACCATGTGTCATAACAAGTTGACTTTTTTACATGTCGTAAAACGTCAAAGTGTGATAACTTTCTCATATGGACTTAGATTGGCGTGATTCATGTTGCATTAGAATCATCTCATCAAGCCCTTTGAATTGGAGCTATTTCCACAAAAATTTAGGGACTTTAATTTTAGGCCATCTTGGATCCTCTTGGATCAATCCTCCCCATTGGGAAGCTTTTAGACTGCCAATAGGTAAAATACTTAGCAAATATGTGAGGGTATAACTCACTCACTTTCATTATCTTGATCCACCATTCCTTTCTTAGATCCATTACTTCAAGACCCACTCGAAGGTATTATGCATCTCCTCAATGTGAACTCCTTATTTTTGTATCTAGAATGGCATCTTCATGCAGTTTATCAAAATACTTAGGAGAAAAATCATCAGTGGAAGGAACTTGGACACTCTTATCCTGGTATATGATCATTGGTGGTTCCTATAGTTTCAAATTATCCACATTCACAACTAAATAAATATGCATATATGGTGGTAGATTTAACCAAAAAGCATTTGTGCCAATATGCTCCAAAATAGTAAATGGCCTATACCAGATTGTATTGAGCTTCTTACCTTCCCTTGTTAGCCAATCCTTATTGACATGTTACCAAACTTGATCACCAATTTTGAAATGATGATCCAACCAGTATTTATCATGCGTAGCCTTATACTAGGCTTGGATTATCTCCAAATGTTCCTACATTGCTTGATGAACCATATATATCTCCTGTATGAATTTTTGGGTCTGATCTTCATATCTATATTCATCAGAATCAACATCCTTCCCAAAATCCAAACCCAATGGAGAATTTCGTAGATACCCAAAACAAACTTGAAATGCAGATATTTACGTAGACAAATCCAATGCTTCATTGTAGGCATGCTACACATAGTATAGCTATTTATCCCAAAGCTTAGGATGCTTGTTGTAGTATCCTCAGAGAAAATGTACCACGATCATTTTGACCACTTGTATCTGTCCATTAGCATGTGGATAAAAATCAATAGTTATTTTCAACTTGGTGTCCATCATTTTCCACAAGATTGACCAAAATTCTCCTAGAAAATAGGAATCTCGATCTAATATAATAGAAGTGGGAAATACAAAGTGAACCCAAACACGCTAAAAGAATAATTGTGCAATTTTTTCAGCTGTCACCTTTTTCTTACAAGGCATCAAAATAAACATCTTGTTGTACCCATAACTACAAACAAGTAATCATGGCCTCTTTTATACATCTATAAACTTCTTACTAAATCAATAGATATACTTTTCCACACATGAGAAGGAATTGGAAGAGGTGTTTACAAACCCAATTTCCTATTACTGGGCTTACTGGTGGCACACAATACACACCCTTTCACATATCTGGATGTTGTTTCCGTCATTCGAGGCCAATAAAAAAATCTATGTAAATGCGCTACAGCCTTTCCTACACCAAAATGCCCTGAAATATGAGAAGTATGGGCTTATCTGATAAAATTCATTCTTTCATCTTCTCGAATACATAATTTATTAACATGATAGAGTAAATTTCCTTGCAAATGGTAATTCTCTTCATGCAAACCATGAGTTAACCTCTTATAGACATCCTTGAAGTTTGCATCCCTAGCATACTACCCTACATAACTGTCAAGAGATAAAGAATCATTATACAAGACTACAAATGCATTAATTGGAGGTATAGATCACATATATACCACCATGTTACTTACACCCTACTTATTCTCGATGACCAAATGAAACTGTTGTAGAAATCACATCCACCTAAAATGTCTAAATTGTTGTATCTTTTTCAACGACAACAAATATTGCAATGGTTGATGATTTGTATGTATTATCATTTCCCTTCCCATTAAGTAATGCTTCCATTTCTTAACACTTTTAACTAAATCATACAACTCTTTAACATAAGTAGGATAATTATTAACATATTTAGAAAATGTCCTAGAGTGATGAGAGTTTGGCTTACGCCGCTGCATAAAAAATTATCACATGGCGTATCCACTTGAATAAGACTTTATCTCAAATGACTCCTGCAAATTTGGAAACATTAACATGGGTGCAATACTGATATTTTCTTTCAATGTATCAAAGGATTTATGTTCCTTTCCCCCCCATTGAAAGACATATTTCACACTAGTCAATACATGTAAAGGAGATGCAATGAACGAAAAGTTAGCAAAAAACTTTCTCCAATATTGGACTGCTCCTAGGAAACTTCTAACTTCCATTTCTATTGTAGGCTTGGGCCAATTTACAATTGCTTCAACCTTAGAGGGATTTTTTTTTCAATTCACCACCCCCTATGACATAACCCATGTACACTAATGATGTTTTTACAAATTCACACTTCGACAATTTCACATACAACTTCTCTTTTTTCAAAGTATTAAATATTTTTCTGACATGCTTGACATGTTCATCCCAAGTTCTACTAAACACCAAAATATCATCTCGATAGACAGTCACAAAGTCAACAATTAATGGCTAGAAAACACCATTCATTACATGCATAAAACTTGTATGAGCATTGAAAAGCCCAAAAGGAATCACTAACAATTCAAATAAAACCTTTTTTTTTTAAAGTGATATTCCAACATCACTTTCTGTAATCTGAATTTGATGATAACCACTTTGCGAGTATATCTCAGTAAAGTAAAATTCATCTTTCAACTGATCTAACAAATCATCAATACAAGGAACTAGATATTGATTCTTGATTGTGATCTTATTTAACAAATGAAAGTCAACACACATTCTCCATGTGTGATTTTTCTTTGCTGCCATCACAATAGGTGATCCACATGTAGAGGTACTAATCCTGGAGACTCCCTTCTCAATTAACTCTTGAATTTTCTTGTTAATCTCTACACTTTCAATCATGAACATCCTATACATTCTAATATTAGGAAGAGGGGCACTTTCATGTAGCTAAATTTCATGTTATATCTTCCTCTTAGGAGGTAATCCTTCAAGTTCCTGAAAAATCTCATCAAAGTTGGAAATAAGCTTAAACAATTCATCCTTATGAGATGAATCACAACTCTTAAAAGCATTATATTGTCTAATATCCTTCTCTTTCACAACCAAAAGTACAAAATTATTTCTAGCATTAATGAGTTGCTTCATTTTCCCTGCACTATCAAGTGATAAATTAGTCTTGATAAACAATTAGTCTTCAATATCATTTGATAAATAAGTTTAAACAATTAATCCTTATGAGATGGATCACAACTCTTAAAAGAATTATATTGTTTAATATCCTTTTCTTTCACAACCAAAAGTACAAAATAGTTGCTAGCATTAATTACTTTCTTCATTTGCCCTACACTACCAAGTGATAAACTAGTCTTCATGCTATGCACTCTTACAATATACTCAGCCCCTTCATTGGTGAGGTGATATTTTCTCTTGTGTCTGAACAATATGACTATCCTGTCATAAAAATAAGGTGTAACACCCCTCTGCACTCATGTAAATATTCTTTACGTAGAATGAACTATTTTTAGCGATGTCAAGAAAGCCATAGTAGACTTGATTGGGAGTAAATATGATGTTGTAATAAACATATTTTGATAATAAAAATAAACTGGGAGATTTACTTAGAAAATAACAATTGAGTTAACGAGATCATTATTCCAATCCAGAATCCATTGTGGATAGGATTGAATAAAATTCCCTTAATTTACTCCTAAAAATCCATAGGGGTTATTGGTTAAGGTTTAATAAGACTAGAAGAGAAAAATCTATTAAATCACTCAGTGAGGAGAAAACATTGAGCATGGGTGAATAAAGCACTGCAAAAGAAAAAATGGTCTTTAAAAAAAAATGGAAGCACTTTTTCAAAAAATATAGAAAAAAAGTGTAGGCTATGGTGTTGGCAGACCCTCGAAAGCAGGACACCACTAAGGAAAGTTTACTAGGGAAGCAAGGATAAAATACCTTGACCAAAAATCATAAGAGGTTGTTGATTCTGGGAGAATAATAGATCTCGGCTTGGGGTAGAACCAAAGGTGATGGTTCATGGTTGGGTGGAAGTGATTCTTCCAAGTTAATCCAGTGAAATACAATCATAAATTGGTGTGCTGAGCATCTGTATTTTCTAAACTTGTAGTTGTGTTATTTGTTGAGAAACTTATGATGTTGGGATATAATCATGAATATTCTTGTGTTTGGATATAAGGGTGAATCTTTTATTATTTTGTTATAATTGTGTATATTTTTATGATTGGGTTATATTCTAAAAAATTCTGTAAATTATCGAGGTAGGATTGTGTGGGGGTTATTTTGAAAAATTATGTAAATTATGAAGGTAGGACTGTGTTGGAATTAAGATGGTATTGATAAATGTAATCATTGAATTAGTACCTTCTTTATAGTTCCCTACCAATCACAAGAAAAGTGGTTATATTGAGGCATGATATACATAGTATAGAGGTGTGAATGATCGAAGCCATGACTGTAGTAGGATGGAAAATCTGAGTGAGGTTTTAGTAATTTAGTAAATAATTATCCTACATTTAGACTAGCTATAACGCCTAACAAGTCTAAGACATATACATAATTCAATTATTATTACTATGTTATGTTAACAATTGTTTCTAAACAAGTCAAGGTAGTGTTGTTAGATAACTATGAAATTGCTAACAACTACTAGGTGCCTAAATAGCTAGATTGGTATACAGTAGGTACAGAAAAACATAGGAGTGACTATGGTGCAAGTGCAACATTTCATATTACAATTAAAATGAAATTAAAGAATTAAAGAATTAAAATCCAAGTGTGCTATGCACAGGAATGCTTCGATATGGACAAAGACAATCTGTTAATAACTATAAATATTATTAGGAAGATTTTACCCTTTTAATCATACATTCTAGATAAAGAAAGAAATTCAAACGATATGAACCATAATTATGCAAAACTATAAATAAATATATATTAAATTGTATGGTAAACCCAAGCTCATATTATCACTTTACAGGTGATATTCACTTTATACTACACGATGGTATTACATATAGTAAGTACAAAATACATCCAAATATAGACCCAGAAATAAATTGGTTTAACAGAACCAAAATTTTAGTTAAAGATGATAATTAACTTATCTCATGCAAAGAAATGCTAAAGATTGAAATTTTTTCCATTGTAATAGAAAATCAAAGTGCTTATTATAGAACAGAGCGCTTACTTATCTACTGAATATACAACAATGGAATTTGTTAATTGGTATTAATATATTTATACAAATTGACTTGTTTAATCTTAAGCCATGATATGCATGAACCTAGTTTAAATAACTAAAAATCGAATAATGCATTGAAAATACATAGTGGTATACTCTAATTTTACACCATCAATACATATGGTACACATTTATTACAAATGGGAGTCAAAGCAAAGTAAAAAGTACTTCAAATAAAGAGACATTAGAGTTACAAACTTCAAGATTGGAGAACTTATAAATTAAACAGAAATTAACTTGAGGAATTCTAATAATGTAACAGAGTTTTACACTCTGAGTCATAACCTCTACAAGTATTTTTCCTTCAAGAAACATTTGAATTCTAATTATAACGATGGCTCCAAGTAACCACCATCCTAGTTGAAGCATGAAAACTAATGGAGAATCCCATATCATTCACTTTCAAAAGAATCTTCATGGAGGTAAGAGAAAACCACCAACGTGTAACAATAAATCACACACGTTAACTTGGAACCTCGACACAAGGTTAACGAAAACATGTAAGTTACCAATTATCAATTGTACCATACCTGTGAGAATAGGTCGAAAAAGAGGAACCAGTAAATACTTTTGTAAATTTATGGGATATCATTAGATATCATAAGATTCTACTTATCTAGTGAGTGAATAAATATAGGAATAACCCAGAGTATTTAGTTACCTAGGATGTCAAGGATCATATAGATTTTCCTTGTGGTACCTCAGGAGGAGTCATGAAAAAAATAAAAAGAAAAATGAGTAGTGATAATAAACACTTAAGAGAAAATTCGAAACAAGAAAACTAACAAAAAGAAAACCATACCTTGAGGGAACAATTAATCACCCTCATAAGAAAATAGGAACAAACATGGGATCCATGGTCAAATTGATAATTGCACACTCTCCTACAGTGCGGCATGTTGGGAAAAATACTAAGAGGGGGGTGAATCAGTATTTTCAAACCATTAAACTTTTCAATTTCATATCCTAATTTCTGTACGTGACTTTACTAAAGGGAACCCGCACGTGTATGTGATTGTTGTTCATACAACTAGTTTATATCTAGTACAACATATTTTTTAGTTAATTCATCTTTTGTTTATCTTGAGACAGTGCATCAATACTTCATTAAACATTAAATAAACAGGAAAAACTAGGTTTATGTAGCAAGGGTTTCATTTCCAAGGGTTCATTCTAGTGCCATAAATTAGCCACATCGTCAGTAATACTGGTTTCTCTCCCATGCAACAAGTGAATGCCATGGACATGTAGCAAAGAAAATAAATGAACAAGAAACCCTAGTCATGCTAGAGAACTAAAGCAAAGGGAAAATGAGTGAATAATCTTCGGTATAGAGAGGGGAGGGGATGAGTTAGTTTCTTCTAACTCCCACGACCCATCTCCATCATTCAATGAATTCAAAAACTGGGCACTGTATATATGAGTGTGGATCTCGAGAGAAAATAGCCAGATGGATGTATGTCATAACAAATCCAGAATGTTTTGAACAATCTATTAATTCTGTAGAGAGGTGTCAAAGGAATTGAGTCCAAACCAAAGTGACAATAATTAAATATTGAATTAAAACTTCATAAGGTTCCACGAATGTAAGCACAAGGGTATGGGAACTTGCCGCTCAGCCATCACAGACTTGACCCCAAGGGCTTTAGGGGAGAGTTGACCCTGTGACCTCCCGAATGATGAGGCACTGACTTGACTAGTTGGGCTAACTCTCTCTCTCTCTCTCTCTCTCTCTCTCTCTCTCTCCATATATATATATATATATATATATATATATATATGAACCGGACAATTTAAATGATAATTTTTTGTGTGTTGCAAGGTTAATCTAAGTGAATGTGACAAATGTTGTAAAGTTAATCTAGAGAATCATGACAAATGGCATCAAAGACGAGTCTCAACATTTTGGCTTCTAGGAGGATAGATGATCACAATATTTATTTAAGATAACAATATTTGTTTATGTCAACAGTGAGTTGAAGAAAGGAAGCATGAGGAGAGCTAGGTATACACCACTAATGAGGCCAACAGTTGGATTCATTATCTTAAAAATTATCCTTATCTCTCCTGAAATGAGGGGGAACCCGAAAATCTGGGTTCATCTAGAGGAAGAGTCACGAAATATGAATGTATCCTTGTACGAGATAGTGGAAGAATTAAAGGGGGAAATGGCAAGATTAAGGGCGAATAATGAAAGACTGATGCAATAAAAGGAAAGGATCATGAAGAGCCTTTCTAACAAACAAAACCATCGACAATGTGCTCTAAGCCCCGATCTTGAAAACAGGGCTAGAACACACATACAGAGGGAGGATAACCCTAAATCTGAGGGAGATCAGGATGGTAATGAGGAAGAATCTGATAATGCTTCTAGACATAAAATTTCAAAAAGATAGAGGATTGAGTTGCAAGGTGAATTTAATTAAATCTAACCTCCAGTGTTTGATGGGGAGAAGGAGGAGGCTGCGAAAGCCTAGCTCATAAACATAAACAAGTACTTTTAGATATATGAATATAATCATAATTTGAAATCTTGTTTGGAAATTTATTAACTGTAGGGAAAACCCACCTTATGGTGGGAAGAGGTAAATACCATGCGTAAGATCGATGAACAAGAAATAACCTGGGAGGATTTCCAAAAAAACTTTAAAGATAAATATTTAATGGAACACTTTTATGATGACAAAGAAAAGTATTTTCATGATCTTCAGTTGGGACAACATACAATGGATGAGTTACTCACAAAATTTACCTCATTTTTGAGATGTGTTCCATATATACATGAAGAGAAGGTGAAAGTTCAATGGTTTATTAGGAGTCTAGTGATTTTTATGAAAGAGCGATTGAATTTTGACAACCCCAAAACTATGGGTGAAGTCATTAGAAAGGCCAGATTGTGTTACCAACAAATGAAACAAAAAGGAGATGGCAGTAAGAAATGGATGGACAAAAAATGATAGAAGCAAACATAGGCTGGAAATGGGTTCAGATCCCAAAATTTTAAAAATTCTTATAAGAAATCACAAAACAGGCACCCCTAAATATTCCAACATAAGTCCAAATTTAATGGTGAATGAAATATTGTTGAGAAGCATAATAATCTTGAAGCAGAGACACCAGTTAGATCCTTTCTGCAATGTTGGGGATGTGGAGGGCCACATTATCTTAAAAATTATCCTTATCTAAAGGGAACAAAACGAGTAGGTCAAATTCAAGAAGCTTCCAATATGGTTGATGTGGCGAGAATTCTACCCAGAATTAATGTCGTGTTGGAGGACTATCATGTGGAGTATCAACCAACCATGGTTGAATTCGAAGGTAAAAATTTTAACCACTTTGTGTTTATTTTAATTGATCCAAGGGTAAGTCTAAGTTATGTCAGCCCCAAGATGTCATTTACAGTCAAGAAAAATTAAAAACCCATGGCTAGTGCAACTAGCCATATGGGCTAAAAGAAGAGTGGTGACTAAAATTGATAACTACCTAGTGACACTAGCAAATCAGTTGATCACTGAAAACTTGAATATTCTACCTTTAGGATCATATGATGTTTTGATTGGAATGGATTGATTAGAAAACCATTGGTGACTTACTGATTGTAAATAGAAAATAATTAGCTATTTGAATGAGGATGGCATAAGACAAGAAGTTCAAGGTGTGAAAAAACCCCTAAAATTGAGGCCTATTAATACATCAAAGTTGTCTAAATGTATGAGGAAAGGTTATCATATTTATGCCATACAAGTGGGTTATACTAATTCAAAAATAGAAGATAGCAACCTTGGGAGATTTTCCCATTGTATAGGAATTTTCTAATGTTTTTCCTGAACATATTCCTGGGCTACCTCCTCAGAGAGATGTGGATTTTACCATTGAGCTTATACCTGGAGCTTCTCCCATATCTAGGCCCCCTACTGTATGAGTGTTCCCGAATTAACGAAGTTAAAAATGCAATTGCAAGAATAGCTGGACAAGAAATATATTCATCCAAGCATGTCACCTTGGGGGGCTCTCATGTTATTTGTTAGGAAACAAGATGGCACTTTTAGACTATGTATTGATTACAAGTAGTTAAATAAATTAATAACAAAAAACAAATACCCCTTACCCCGAATTGACGATATGTTTGACTGAGTCAAGGGGGAAACAATATTTTCTAAGATTGACTTGCAGTCATGTTATCATTAGGTAAGAGTAAAGGAAGAAGGCATATATAAAACTACCTTTATAACACGCTATGGGAATTATAAATTTATGGGTTTTCCATTCAGTTTAACAAACACTCAAACAAAGTTCATGTGTCTCGTGAACAATATATTTCATCTGTACTTGGATAAGTTAATGTTGATTTTTATAGACAATATTCTTGTTTATTCCAAAAATATGGAAGAAAATCAAAATCAATTATGAATTGTCTTACAAATTCTGCGAGAGCATCATTTGTATGCAAAATACAGTATGTGTGCATTCTTCGAAGAGAAAATCCAGTACTTGGGACACATCATTACTAATGATGGGATAGCTCTAGACCCAGAGAAAATAAAAACCATAATGGAATGGACGGTACCTAAAAGCGTGGTGGATATAAGATCGTTTATGGGTCTTGCTAGTTATTGTTGATGATTTGTTCAGGGATTTTCGAAAGTGGCCTATCCCATTAATTCTTTGTAAAATAAGGGAAGAACCTTTAAATGGACAAATTGAGTGTCAAAACAATTTCGATCATTTAAAACACTTGCTTACTATTGTTCCTTTTTTTTTAAATTGTTGATCCTGATAAGGATTTAATTTTTTGTACGGACTACTTCATTTTTTTTACGAACTACTCCTAGGAAGGAGTGGCCGGAGTACTCATGCAGGAAGGAAAGGTGGTTTCTTATGAATCTAGGAAGCTGAAGGAGCATGAACATAAATATTCAACATATGATTTAGAGTTAACAGCTGTAATACATGCCTTAAAAGTGTGGCAATATTACTTACTTGGAAAAATATTTGTACCGATGACAGACCACAATAGTTTAACCAATTACTTCAAACAACCCACTCTGAACGCTTACCAGGCATGCTGGGTTGCATTCCTAAGTAAGTTCGAGTTCAAAATAAAGTATTTGAAGGGTAAGGAGAATTGGGTGGCATATGCACTAAGCAGGAAGGTAAACTGCATTTATAAAATTCTATTTTGTAAAACAGAAACAAAGTTTAAAGAACATATTAAGGAAGCTACTAAAAATGACCTAGAATATCAGTTTTTATGGCAACAAGAAAATGATCCCACTAGCAACGAGTGAAAACTTGCTTATGAAGTAGATGCAGAATATTTGTTGGTATATCAAAATAAGATGTATGTGCCCAATCAAATCAACATCAAACACATGATCTTGGGTGAGTACCACAAAATCCATTATGCGGCCATCACTACCTTGAGGAAGAAATATTTTTGGCCCGGTATGAAAAGGGAAGTGTTTGAGTACCTGACTAAATTCTTAGAATGCGAATTAGCGAAGGTTGAACATCAACATCCAACTGCACTACTTCACCCTTCTCTCATTCCCAAATGAAAATGGGAGACTATTACACTTTATTTCATTATTGGTTTATCCAAAACCAAAAGGAAAAATGCCTCAATAATGGTAGTGGTGCACAATTAAGTAAATCTTCACATTTTATTCCAGTGCAATCCATATATAAAACAGTCCAAATTGCGAATATATTTATAAAATAAATCTTTAGGTTGCATGAGATTCCAAGAGTGGTAATCTCTGATAGAGATGTTAAATTTTCTTTGGCTTTTTGGAAAGCTTTGTTTAATGGGTTGGGTAGTCAAATACAATCTAACATTGCCTATCATCCTCACATAGATAGGTAGACTGAGTGGGTAAATCAATTACTAGAGGATATGTTGCAGATGTATGTGATGCAAAACCGACTAATTGGGAAGATTATATTCATTTAGTAGAATTTCCGTATAATAACAATTATCACACTTCCTTGAAGATGAGCCCATTTGAAGTGTTTTATGGGCGTAGATGTAGAACACCTATTAATTGGACTAGTTCGGAGGAAAAATTAATCCTAGGACCACATATGTTGAAATAAATGGAAAAGACGATTAACAAGGTAAGGGAAAATTTAAAGGCAACTCAGGATCGACAAAAAACATATGCAAATAAAAGTGGAGTTTCCGGGAGTTTCATGTGGGGGACCATGTGTATGTAAGGATTAAACCAAAGAAAATTACCTTACATTGGGAAGTTATGCTAAGACAAAAAACATATGCAAATAAAAGTGGAGTTTCCGGGAGTTTCAAGTGGGGGACCATGTGTATGTAAGGATTAAACAAAAGAAAATTACCTTACATTGGGAAGTTATGCTAAGCTAGCCCCTTGTTTGTGTGCCCTTTCTAGGTTTCAGCACTTCTTGGGCTAGTAGTGTATCAACTAGCCTTTCCTAGTCACATACGTGTCCATAACATATTCCATGTGTCATTATTAAAGAAATATATTTATGACCCTAGACGTATCATTGATTAGCAGGATATACAAGTAATAATGTACAAAAATATATGCTTATGAATGTTACAAATATTAGTAGCAAACAACGGGTACATGTCAAACGAGACGGAGAATTTCTCGTTGAACGCCTATGCATATTAGATAAGAGAGAAATATTATTGTGGAAATGACTTATCACCTAGGTTAAAGTGTAGTGGAGGCACTACACTTTAGCCCCAAGGAGGCTACCTCACAAGACGAAAAACCTATAAAAGATGAATACCCCAATGTGCTGTAAGAGTCAACAAAACACCGGGATGATGTTTCACTTAAGGGAGGTAAGATGTAACACCCCCTCGTAACTCCATGAACATTCACTATTTACTGTAGTTAAAATGTGTTTTACTTTTAGTAATGGACCGAGAAGGCTGAAGACATGTAAATAGGAATATATGAATGTAAATAGGAATATATGAATGCATGCTGGATTTTAATTAAAATAGAATAATGTTTCTTTTAAGAAAACCACGAGTAGGAAGAAATGCTAAAGTAAAATAAGAATATATGAATGCATGTTGGATTTTAATTAAAATAGAATAATGTTTTTTTTAAGAAAACCACCAAAAACCATGAGTAGGAAGAAATGCTAAAGTAAAATAAGAATATATGAATGCATGCTGGATTTTAATTAAAATAGAATAATGTTTTTTTTAAGAAAACCACCACCAGTTACCCACCAGACTCTTCCTTTGGAATAAAACAAAAACTCCAAGAGAGGGTCAAAAGAGTATTGTGTACCTCAGCAAGGAGGAGAACAAAAGGAGAAGATCAAAAAAGGCTCACGAACTAGTTGACTAGTGGAGTTGGTTTGGGATAAAAAGCCCTGATTGGAAAAGTGAGGCTAACTCTCGTGATAACTAGATAGCGTGGAAGAGTTTTATAGTATTGTCCAAAAGTCTACCCTGTGTGTAAAGTTAGCTCAGGGGAATACCCTTTGAAAGGACTGACCTCACGGTGGGGTGGAGCATTATTCTTTCTAGTGGTTCGTCAATTACAAGAGAAAAGAACTAGATAAATATTGAACCTTTCTTGACTAGTTACTGTATTATAACAAATTATAACAAGTGCTGCATGCAGCCGGTAGTCCATGTCGTAAGCAAATGGCCTCCCTCAAGCACAAATGAATGAAGCCCTTTTTTGATTTGTGCACCATTTCTCGTGCTTTCGGCAAAGAAGCTAGCTGACATCAATTTATGTGGGAGTTGCAAAAGAAGCTAGCTGACATCAATTTATGTGGGAGTTGCAGAGGACGATTTCAATTAAATTTCTGCAACTACTAACTAGTGATTTAGTGAACTTCATTGACTTTATTTCTATTTGATTTTATCGTTTTTCCCTAACTCTACTTGATTATGGGATTCAATTTCTATTTGATTTTTAACGTTTTTCCCTAACTCTATTTGATTATTTCATTATAACTCTATTTGATTATTTGATTATGGGATTCATTGTATGAGTGTGATATCCTCAAATTATGTAAATAAATATTTAATTTACTGTATGTTATTTTAATTAGAAAATTATTTCTTGAAATTAATTATGCAGAAGTGAGAAGTGATTTAGCACTTCCTTGTAAATACTGTTTTTATTTATTAAGTGGTGTTTTTACTTATTAAGTGGTTAGGGAAAACAATTATTATTTACTCAAGAAAATAATCCTCATAAATTCCTTTTGCTTAATCATTCTAGGTAATGCAAAGGAAGGAAATTATTGAATTAAAATGCTCTAAACAAATTATGCTCTAAACAAATTATGAACACTGGAACAACTACAACACAGCAAACGCCAACCTCAGAAGTCTCGGATAGGCATTTCTGCAAGGTCAGAAACGAACAATATTATAATACTCAGAACGAACAATATTATAATACTCAGAATGTACAGTTGTGATATAAAACGGAAAACACTAAATAATCTTGATAAATTCCTTTTGCTTAATCATTCTCGGTAATGCGAAGGAACAAAAAAAGGGAACTTATTGAATAAAAATGCTCTAAACAAATTCTGAATACCGGAACAACTACAACACGGCAAACACCAATCTCAGAAGTCTCAGATAGGCATTTTGCAAGGTCGAAAATGAACAATATTACAATACTCAGAATGAAGAGAGAGTTACAGTAGTTGCGATATAAAGCGGAAAACACTGTATTTTCATTTAGAAATCCCCGATGGGGTTATCAAAAAAATAATTACGAATTGAACAAGTGTTCCTCTAACTCTTCATCCCAGAGTCTTCTTCGCCTGCAAAAACCTCCAGCCTAACTTGGAGGAGTCCACAATTAGAAGTTGGCATTTTAAAAACAATATATATGTATAAACCGGGAGTTTGCATCTAACAATGGAAATTAACTTTCATAATACTTATATAAATGAAAGTTCCCAACGTTGTCGAACTGTTGAAGCATAGAAACCTGTTTGACCAACAAATTCATAAGCAGATGGCCTATGGTGATAGAAAATTCATGACCGATGTGGAACACCAACACATGTTGAGGGCGGGGATACGTGGCATGCCTAATAAGCACCGAGTCATGTTCCAGGCCTGGCCTGAGCCAGCACATAATCAAAATTATTTGTAATTGGAAAGCCCCCTACAATGAAATTCATGACAACAACATGACCTCTTGACTATTGTTTAAGGGATAGGAAGAAAAAAGATCTGCAAGCAGAAAGTAAAAACAAGAGCTGGCACAAAATTTACAAGCAAATGAACATACCGGTTTACTTCTCCCAGTTTTTGCTCGCATAATGCCGAGAATCTATTCAAAAACCTTATGAAGATGGTCACCTATAACCCATTTCAATCCTCCGCTTAAAAACAAAGAATCTTTGAAAATTAGTCCCCTTTGAGCCCCAACTGTGAAATGTATAAAGTGTAAATACGTCGCCTGTTCAGCTCTAACTTACAATCGCTTTGAGCTAACATACGTGGAGACTAATGGTGAAGGAAGGAAAGGTAGACTAATGGTGAAGGAAGGAAAGGTACCCTCGACACCCAACGACACCAACCACAAGCGGAAGACTGAAGACGACTGTACAGGGAAACCCTCTTGCAGAGGGGACCGAAGACCTCCTTTGGAGGAGAGAAACAATGAGCAAACCCTCTTGCAGAGGGGACCGAAGACCTCCTTTGGAGGACAGAAACAATGAGAAAAGAAGTTAGGAACGAGTACACAGAGTTGAAAGGCTCCTCGTAGGGTTGTCTGCTTGTGATATAAGCTTTGACAGGGTTCCATACGCTGACAGGTGGTCAGCATGCAAATATCTCTATGAACAAATGTCTAAATTAGGTGCTAGCTTAACGTGGAACAGGCCCTCGAAAGAACTTAGGATAAGATGATATTGCAAACTTTGCCTGCACAGCCTACCACAACGTACTTTGGATAAGATAAGATGAGACATCGTACTTTGGATAAGATGAGATTGCCTCAGCGTACTTAGGATAAGATGAGATTGCCTCAATATTTTTGCTTCGGGCCATCGTACTTTGGATAAGATGAGATTGCCTCAGCGTACTTAGGATAAGATGAGATTGCCTCAATATTTTTGCTTCGGGCAACGTGGGCAACGTGAAGGCTGCAATAACCTCAATCGTTTGCCGAACCAAAAACTTTGGGTAAAATTTTGTTGAATAAAATTGGGAGCATCAAACTTAGGTTAAAATGTGAAAACACGAATTAAAAAACCGGTCAAAATATCAAGTAATGATAAGTAATGGTAGGTCCTAGGCAATAGTCCTAGTCACGGACTAATAACTTAGTTGTGGTTTCAGTGTTTTCTTTGATTAAAAGAATGTAGAGTCATGACTTTAGTCATGTGCAAGAAAAGGATTGGGGCTTCTTTAAAGCTTAGAAAATCCTAGTAACAAATAAATTAGATGATGACAGAATTAAATTGAATGGCTTCAATAAACAAAATTCGCAGTCAATAATTATCTTTGCACACTGTGTAAAGAAATATCACAATACTCTCAGTTTATATCAAATCTGCGTTGAACAGGGCAGTGAAATGGTGATAGTACATGGAAAATAAACCAGAATTGAGCGACATTACGGTGTAATAGTAGTTAGGTGAGGGTTAGTTATGGGTTGTGCGAGGGGGTTGGTGAACCCGAAAGCGGTCGCTTAAGGGTTCGTTATGGGTTGTGCTAGGGGGTTGGTGAACCCGAAAGCGGTCACCTAACTCCTCAGTCGGGGTAGGGAAAGTCATTATTGATAACTTGGGAGGCAACAAAGTCACATGTATTTTGTGACTCACCTGTGTAGTTAAGGAAACACACAGTAACACCAATATATATATAGATAATACAAGAACATAGATAAAATTGAATATATACACATAAATAGTAACAACCATCCGTTAACCAAAGCCGCAACCAATATAGCCGAAAAAACTGAATTTCAAGATTCAGGAGAAAGCTCTGTATTATCTCTTAAGTCATAGCTGGTAAGGGCTAACCTGAACAACACAACAATAAAGTTAAATACCACTGAAAAATAATTCAAGCGTAGTATAATATTACAGTTCTGCATCAAAAATCAAAGCCTCAAGTGGCTATTATCACCAACAGTTCATGTATGTTTGAAATCCCAATACTATTTCGCCACAAATAAAAACACAGGTCCCTGATTTACATTCTCAACAACTCCACAAGAAGATTCTACTCTAATAACTGGAAGAATTTGGCAGTGTTGGCCCAACCATAGTACTTTCCTATTCATTTGACCCGTAAGCAAAAACACAAAGAAGCCAGAGAACTTGACCCATTAGGGTTTCAAGGCATTCCTTATGTTTGGAACCATTGGAAAACGACACACCTGGAAACCACAGAAGAAAACAACAATCGAACCCTTGGCATTTGAACAAGCAACTTAAACCAGTGCAATCTGAAGTGGCGTACTTGTGTCACACCGAGGGAAAGGGAGAAGAAAATTAGCTAACCCGAATTGAAAAAGCAGAACGAACTAGAAAATGATGATAAACTAACCAATAGCATTACCTGAGAGTTGTAACAGGTATAGTCAACCCTAGCTTGCATAATGGATCTGGAAAAAAAAAAAAAACTATTATATAAGCCTGATCAACATTAGTTTTTATTTTTAATAGAAAGAAAAAAGAGAGTCGTTGCAGAAAAATTGGGCTTAGGTAGGAAGGGTTTCATTACCAAGGGTTCATTCCGACCTAAGAAATTAGCCACTATCTCAGTAATATTGGTTTCTCTCCCACGCAACAGGTGGACAACATGGACAGGTAGCAGAGAAAATCAATGAACAAGAAACCCTAGTCCCGCCAGAGAACCAGAGTTAAGGGAAAATGAGCGAATGATTTTCGGTAGAGAGGGGAGGGGGTGATTTAGTTTCTTCTAACTCCCACGACCCATCTCCACCGTTCGAAGAGTTCAAGAACTGTGCGCCGTAGATCTAAGCTTGGATCTCGAAAGAAAACAACCATTACCGAGAGGGGAGGGGGTGAGTTAGTTTCTTCTAACTCCCGCGACCCATCTCCACCGTTCGAAGAGTTCAAGAACTGTGTGCCGTAGATCTAAGCTCGAAAGAAAACAACCAGATGGACGAATGTCATAAGAAATCCAAAATGTTTCGAACAATCTATTAATTCTATAGAGAGGTGTCAAAGGAATGGAGTCCAAACCAAAGTGCAAACCCTTAAATAATGTATTAGAACTTCATAAGGTTCCGCGGATGTAACCACAAGGGTATGGGATATATACGTAAGCGCTCTGTGTGGAGCTATAAAATCATTGTTTGACATTTTGTATATGAACGTTTTGTCAGTTTATATATATATATATATATAATAATTAATTGATTAATTAATGCTTATTTGAACAAATAATTTAAATGATAATTTTATTGTTGTTGAGAGGTAATCTAGGGAAATGTGACACATGTTGTAAAGTTATCTAGAAAAAAAATTTTTATTAAAATAGTTATTACTATTATTTTGTGGTTGTGCAATGTATATTAATTATATTTACTAATCTGATTGCGCTAGTATAATTGTAAATATTGTATATATCTTAAATTAAAAATTGAATGGTTTAAGTAGAAATAATTAAAATGTAAGAGAGTGAAAATTCAAAAATAAAATAATTAGACATAAAAAAGAAAAATAATAAAATATTATATTAAATAATTTAATATTTTTATTTATTAACATAAAATTTTAAGTAAATAATGTTTTTGTAATATAATGTTTTGTTATACAATTAAAAAAAAAATAAAATAAAAGTATTTATAAATAGTAAAAAAAGGTAAAACTCTTTCACCACTTGTTTAAAAAAGAAGGAAAATAAAGAAAAAAATTATTAATATAAAATATTAAAGTGGCCTATAAAAATATTTGATTGTTATACATAGTAAGAATAAAAATAAATCATAATATAATAATAAAATATTTGTATATTTAAATACTATAATTTAATTGGTTATATACTAAAATTTTATATTATATTTAATTAATTAAGATTAAAATTAATTAATTTTTAAGTTATATAGTTTACATAATTCAGAAAATTTAATTTCACTGTTTGGTGTAGTTTAATTGGCAATAGTCATGGAAATGAAGTCTTCATAAATTTGACCTAACAAATCAAAATATAGAAAAATTAAATGACACTTAAAAGGTGATGTAATAACTTAACAATAATATGTCATGTCAGGCTGATACATGACATATTATATCATAAGTACTTCACATAGAACAATCTCCACTTATTCTAATTATGCATATAGACAAAATTAACTATTTCAGAGACATATATCTCTTTTAATCATAATTTATAATACACATGCAAATGAAGCAAATAATATGGTGTTAGTGTATATAAATTTTAATCATTATTCCCTTAAGGAAAAAGTTTGCTCCTATTTTATAGGAGATTTTTGGAATTAGTTAGATATGTAAGATTCTTTCCAACAAAATAATTTTTAAATTGACATGAGGTTTTTTTGACTCATTAATTAGAGTTAATCAAGATAATTTCTATATTTGATATAACATTGTTTGATTGATGAATATGTTTTTCTACCTTTCAAATTTGTTGGTTTGGGCACGTGAGGGCCCAGGACTGTGCTGAGAAAGATGTGAGTATAAATTAGGTTACACTTAAAAGAGTATATTGCTGGTCTGGGAGATGCAGTTTGTTTATCTGTCCGTGGCTGTCATTGTTCGTTCGAGAAGGGTGTAGATTTGGTACCGTAGGATGAAATGTTTCCAGAAAGTAGGAGACCCTCGCTTTTCTAACCGAAAACAAAGGGAGAAAGTTACTGCAAGTACTCCAAGAGGCTCAAGCACTACCTCTGAGAGTACCCTCTTCTTTGAAAATAAGGAAAACCCCACCCGGAGCTCGAAGAAATCAAAAGTTTTGGAAGAAAATTAGAAGATCTGGAGAAAATAGAAAAAAGTGAATACATGAAGTTTGTCGCTAAACAATATGAAGTCACAGAAGAAGACCTGCAGATGGAATTTGAGATGAATAAGTTTCATTATAGACGAGAAGATGTTAAGATATGGTCCTTGCTTCCTCATGTTCCAAGACCTAATAATGCCTACCCTATGCCTACAAAAGCTGTTCCAGGGTTATATGAGGTCATTCTTAGGTTTTGGAATTTTTTCGTGTAGTATATTTTGGGTTATGGGGTTATCAAAAACATCATTATATGTTATTTCTTGGTGATGTTCAAAAAGATTCAGGTTTATGTTTGTGTGTTTTGTTTTTTTATTTCTTCTGTACGTGATGTTCAAGAAGGTTCATGTTTTTCTTTTTTTCCCATTTGCATGGGAGTTTTTAATTCAATATTATGAAAGTATACTTATTGGTTTAGAATTCAAGAATCTTAAAATTAATAGATGAAACATGATGATCCAATATAAAACTAAATAGAGATGAAGACAAAAATGCTAAGTATGTATATGAATTTAGAGATGGAAAATGGTATTCCTGGCATTATGTCACATTTGAGAGAATTATTTGGTGAAATTTTGTACTCGTTGTTTTACTTGTAATGGTCATGTTGATTTATCTCTTCAAGAGATGTAAATGGTTTTATATCTTAGGCATATTGTTGTTACAAAGTAGTTATAACAATATTTCTTAAGTATTTATTTTAAATATTTGTTGTGCTTGAAGTTAAATAACTTTATTGGTGCCCAACACCCCAAAGTTTTGGTCTAAGTTGTAAACGTTGTTTGCCCAAGAATTTTTGTTAAGCTATGTTGAATCAAGTCTACATACATTAGTGTGGTAACACATGAAGTTATGTATGATGTATCATTTCCATGTATAGGGAGCATGTGACATCAAGGTGTGGAATCATCCACTCAAATAACTAGTACAAGTGTGGAAAGTGGACTAGTATCTAAGTTTGATGTGGAATCGAGCAATTGTGTCTTTGATTGGGTGAGACATGAAATGGGTATTTTACAATATGAGTGGTTTGGAACCAAGATAGAGAGTTTAACATGTTGATGAATTATGTAGGTAAAAGGAATCCTAGAGAATTGATGACTATAGTGTATGGTACCCATGTATATTAGCAGATAGATTTCTTTTTACATGGATATCACTAATCAATGAATGTGTGTAGGTACAAAAGGAAGAAGAATAAATCTCATATTGAAGAATGTGCAAGTGAATATATAGCTGCGATCCTCTATGTAACATAAAAGAATAGCTTGTGATAATGTTTGTGGCAGTGACAAAGATGGATAGAGAATAGTGATTGGAAAAGCTATAGTGGAGAACAAATAAATGTTGAAAATAAAGGAAAAATTTGTTTGAGTAGAAGTTTGCTTTATTTTTTGGAATAGACTCCAGATCATATAGTAATGTGAATTACACATTGAGAATATAAGTACATGATGTCTCCACGAGTGGAGTTTGTTTTGTATGTACCAGATTCAATCATGATATGTGCCTCATGTAGTTTGTGGTAATCTTAAAACCATGTTGTAGTGTAGGTTTGTGGCTCACTAGAAACCACATGGTGTGATGGTTTGTGGTCATCCAAAACTACTTAATGCAATATTTCCGACAAGAAGAAAGTATATGAGGATGTGATGAAGTTTGCGAGAGAAAGTGAACATATGGATATGGATTCCTATACAATGTGCATTCCCTGTGATTCTAATGTAGGAGCGTCATGAGCATGGTTTAGGATAAGTTGAGAACATATGGAGCATGGTTTAGGGTAAGCTAACAAAACCTAGAGCATTGTTGCAAATAAGATGATAAAAATAAGGATGATTGTGATGGTGATGGATGGGGGGTTAAATAGACAATTATAGGTATGAAAATATGATAATTGAATAAAGCATTTACATGAAGGACATCCTAGTATACCAATAGTTGTAGTGGCTAGTTACCCATGCATTGTGGGGGATGGTTGTTCTTTTATATGGACATCAACATTTTGGGAATGTTTATAAATACTACCCAAGACAAAATTTCCTAATCAGAGGTACTTCTAGATTAAAACAAGTAATCGTTAATGGGAAGCGTTAACATATATAACTCCTACTTCTCTTAGGTGTGATCATTAGTTCAAGAAGAACTTTGTTTCTAGTTTGTAGCAAGTTGTTGAAACTAGTTGTATGTGAAAGATTAAGACAAGTAATCGTTAATGGGGAGTGTTAACATATATAACTCCTACTTCTCTTAGGTGTGATCATTAGTTCAAGAAAACCTTTGTTCCTAGTTTGTAGCAAGCTGTTCAAACTAGTTGTATGTGAAACATTCTCTTCAACAAGATAGTTCCTAAATTGATGTGTGGTTGAGATACTTACTCAGCTAGTAATTGTGTGATAAGATAATTTCTCTATCTTGAAATGGCATACTTGTATTTACATGTATCATTATTTGATTAGTGAATATGTATTTTTTAAATTTCTAATTTGTATATCAACAATGATGTATCAAACATGGGTATATATTCATGAATGTATTCATCAAAAAGTGGTCATATATGCCAAGTATATATAGTTTTATTGATTTTTTAATGCTGGCCACAATGAACTATAAAGAAATTTACCAAATTGAGAATAAAAGCTTTTGCTATATTATAATACTTCAAACATAATTTATTAGACATAGATTGAGGAAAATAGAGAATGAGAACAATGAAAAACAGCTAATTAAATGTTACTAATTATTTACTATTATTTAGTAAATAATTTTGGTGTAGACTACTTTTTTGCTTTTTGTTTTAACTTATATAACTCCTACTTTTGTTTTTTAGAATTGAATAATAATTCTTTTGGTAAAATAATAGTTTTTTTTTTTGTTAAAATGAGTTTTTAAATGCATAATAATCCATGGTTTGAAAAAATTCTAGTGCATTTTGAGTATGCAGATTTCACAGTTCACACTTCTAACAAATCTTTCCAAATTTTAATACAAAATTAACCAAAAAAATATGAGTCGAAAAAAAAAATTTAAATTACTAAATTAATTTCAAAATCATATTTTTTTAATAATAATAATTTAATATTAAATTAATCCATATAACCTCTAATTTATGAAATAAGGATTCTACATAATCATTTTAAATTACTGAAAAACGAATAACTAGCTATCTGACAATATACCAAAATTATTGGCTATTGCAACGAAAGATTCTACATTATGGACTTAATGAAAGGCATAAAGGTTAATTGCCGTGGGGCGAATTAGTAAGATTTCTTTAAATATAAGTTATTCTCTTTCCAGCCTTACAACAATATTAAGATAGTATAGTTGGGCAGCAATTCAATTGTGAGATGTTTTTGTTGATTTTTAGAGTTTTTTTGCATTTAATTATATTTGAAATTTGGTAGATTTTTATTTTATTTTAAATGTGCTATTTATTTTAAATGTTTCTTAAGATAATATATTTATTTATATATTTTAAATATTTAATAAAAATTATATTATAAAAATCTATTAAAAAAGGCAAAAAAAAAACATCTGATAATTAAATTATTTTCAGATTGTGTATTTTTGTATGCCGACAAACATAATCATCCTAACATCAAACTGAAGACATTTCTGTTGGGCTTTCTGTCCTTTCTAATTTCAATTAAAATTTATTTGAGCGGAATTTCTTAATCTAATGTAAATTTGTGATTATAATAACGGTTAAAATTATAACATTAGAAAACTTAAATTCCATTTCATTTTGAGAAAGCTTCATGGGCCACTTTCCAAGAAATAACAGAAGATTAAAGTGCCCCGTATCAAACATTGTTTTTCCACATGAAGAGGAACAGAGATTCTCTGTGCACCTTTTTCTATTTTTATCAGTAAGTGGAGCTGAGGCATAATCTGTACTAGTGGACTTATTTATTTATTATTTTCTTGATCTTTATAAACTGTAAGTAGCAGTATATTCTTAAGGATATGAGGTCATCAGCACTCAGATTTATACGACCCAGTGAAACGTGTCCCTCTGCGGATAACGTAACTATGTGATGTGAGCAGGCAACAGCGTTGTTCTCAAGTGCTTTGAAGGTGTACATAAGCATTGTCTAAAATGCACCACCTTCTTCGAATATAACAAGTTTGTGCCAGCACAAAACACAATATTTTGAATTCACAAATATCTTTTTGAAGCCCCTAGTGCTGTGGGCATATCACTTTTTCTGCTAGATACTCGATAGGTATGGGATTCCATGAAAATTTTCTCTACTTTTCAGTGTATTAAGGACAAATGAAAATTGTGTTCCAACCACGTTTGGAAAGTGGTTTTTACTTTCACCTTAATTAAATTACGAAATACGTTGCATCCTGTGAATAAATTTGTTAAATATACTTTTGATTAAAAAATTGTTAAAATTTTAATTAAAAATAAAAAACATAAAACCTCTTGGATCTGTCAGTACAATGAAGGTCTACTAGGTACAATTTCAGAGAAGACTACTCGGGCATTAAGGTTTTATATCGATCCATGATTTCAGAAAAAACTTGAAACATTAAGTATAGGTGCATTTGATATCATTCTCATATATATATATTAATATTATTTAGTTAGTATATTTTATTAATAAATATTTAATTTAAAAAACATATTTTTTTTGTTTCTTACAAGTATTTAAGAATTGATATTCATCACAAGCTCAACTGGAACTATAACATTGAGAAAATGATTAATGGGGTGGAAAGGTTACTTTGGTCTTGAAAATAATTGTAAAACGACAAATCTCGTAATGTGGGATAAAAAGAAGTTCCCCTTTGAAACTTTAGTCACTCCTCTTATCTTATATGGATGTGAGGTTTGGGGTTGCAGCATCTCTAGAGAATCCTGGAGAAATATTGAGCAAATCCAAAAGCGCTTTATAATGTATAACCTGAAAATTAAAAACAATACCCCCTACCTTATTCTCCTTATATAAGTAGGTCTTTCCCCTATCGAAAGCCTAGCTATGACTAGGCTTTTGTTGTACAAGCACAAGCTCAATAACAGAGGAGATCATAGACTTCCCAAGCTAGCTTTAAATTCCAGCCAAAACCAACTAAGGCTCAAACAGGGGTGGCATAAAGACACGAGGGCCTGGTTAAACCATTGCGAGATCAACAAGAATGATGCATTGCAAAACATTAATAACATTAAAAATATTGTTACTTCTAAGTTCAAAGAAAAAATGTGGTGTGAGAAAGATTTAGCAGCTAAAAGAAAATTAAGTTATTATAAGAAGGTCATCAACCCCACCCTTGAAGATCAAAAGTATCTCTCTGTTTTAGCTAGCTCAAAGAAGAATATTAATATAGTCAAGATTAGAACAAACTCTCATGAGCTCCATAGTGAAACAGGTCGTTGGGCAATTCCTAAAACACCATGGTGCGTGAGATGGGTAGTTCCTAAAACATGGGAGCGTGAGATGGGTAGTCTTTACTGGAATGGAGGTAATGGAACCAATAACAAAGAAGAAGCTATGGCTCTTTGGGGTCTACTATGGTTCAGCCGTTTTCTAGATATACCGGTTCTACATATACATGGAGATTCCAAAATTATAATTGATCATGTTTTAGGAAAGGTGTCTATAGACAGTCCTCTTCTTTTAGGATGGATGAAGAGAATCGAGACTTTTTGGCAATTTCAAAACGGATACCCTATTCAGCACATAGACAGGTCCCAAAATATGCAAGTAGACAGGTTATCAAAAAAAGGCTTACTCCAAGATCTTGGAAAATGGCAAATGGACATCTACTGGGGAAACTACATTTACAATATTGAGGACTTCTTCCCCCCTGGTACTTAGTTTTTCATATCAGTTCTACTATGCGCTGGTTTTTTGTCCTGTTGATGATTTTTTATGGCCTAGCCAGTGGGCAAATTCAGTGTCCTTTGTGAGATGGGATTCCCTCCTTCGTAGAAGGTGTTTTTATTCTCAATAGATTTTTTTCTCGAGTGCACCACTGTGGACTGTCTGCTTCTTGTGGCTCACAAAACCACTTATAAGTCCTTTTCTCTTTAGAAGGACCCCATTTATGCTCTGTTCTTTTTCAGGGGGTTTGTGAAATGTGCCCCCTCTCATCCATCATATGTTTCTACTATGATTTTTATGTATGACATTTGCTTCGTCTGGAACAAGCTCAATGTATTTTTATCATATGTTTATAATATATATTATGCTTCCTTCGTACTTAAAAAAAAAAAAATCCTGGCATCCTATGTGGTTGGAATTTATGTTAGGATTTACCCAACAGAATTAATACTTAAAGGAATTTGGTTTAAATTGAGACTGTTCTTACTGTTTCTCATAATCCAGACTATACAATAATTTTCATTTGAAACTTATTGTTTTACATTTATTTTTCTAACGAAATATAACTTATTCACTTGTTATGGGTTGGTATCCTCTCAATTCTGTTTAAATTGAACATAAGGGTTTGACCCAACACTGTATAATTACTAGTGCATTTCGAAATTCTAAACTGTTCCTTTCTTTGAATTTTTGAAGAATATACACAAGCTTAACCTTCTCATAGCACTGGAGTTTTTATGATTTGTTGCTTAAGGTAAGTGTGGTTATTATTATATTTTTGTTTCCTCATCGACGACCATACTCGGTAGTTGGCCATCTGAGAATTAGAACTATCTCTAGTTTTGTATCCGATGAAGACGAAACCTGAACCCTCGGGGCTTGTCTCCAACCATAGTGTAACACCTTGGGAGAATTGCGACGGGCGGGCGCCGGGCGCCCGAGCGCGCGTGCCCACCGGGCACACGTGCACGACGGCACGACGGAGGGTGCGGGTGACTTTGCGAAGGGACAGCGGTGCGACGAACCACAGCAAGTGTGAAAGGCGACACATCCGAGCGAACGATATGCGATTGAAGGCGGACTTATACCCGCGCATAGATAGCTTGAACGATGAGCAAGCCGACGCTCATATGATAAATGTCGGGGGTTTCGTGTGGAGGAGTTTGGGGGTCGGCCGAAGGGTTGCCACCCACAACGCACATGGGATGAACACGTATATATGTGTGGGTGTGAACGCTCATCCAAGACATTCGAACATCACTTGAACATCATCAAAGGAGCTTGCAGATTCTTCGGTAGAAAAGTGTGAGTGCGCAGTTGGAAGGGAGGCGCATAACTCATGCGCTCCTTCCCTTTGGAGCTCGCATAACTTGATTGGAACTTGGGAGAACGCGTAGATAACGGAGGGTGCTCTTTGGTGCAGTTTTGGTGCGGTTTTGGGCAGGACTTGGACTTGGGTTAATGCAACTCATGTGAGCGCTGTCCAATGTGTCGGATGTGCACAAAACGATTGTAAGTGGTAGGGTTGCTACTGTTGTAAACTGGGTTAAGTGTTGGCCTTGGGATTTTCCAGGCACACTTGTTCATTATATTGTAAAATACTGATTTATTATATGGTTGGGCAAACTGTTTGGGAGTTGCCCCTCCCTCTTTATACTTGTTGCAATTGTTAATAATCTTGTATAATTGTTAATGGTTAATGAATGAGTATGGGCTTCATTAAGTATAAAGGATAAATGTATGTTTACATGGTTGCGAAACACAAGATAAGTAATGCGAAGGTGAATTTAGGTGTAGTCCATGTGCATGAGTATTGTTAAAAAGAAAGTGTTCGGTGGTGCCGCACCTCGCCGGCATAGTTGAAAGACCACCGTAGGCTTGGGAGCGTGACAGTTGGTATCAAAGCTGGTGTCGCTTGCAGATGAAAGTTGATACACAACTTGAGAGTTGGTTTGAGCAGGTTGCTCATGACAGTGGAAGCAGGTACTTGCAGGTGAAGGAAGCTAGTTTCACATACAAGTGGAACAAGGGCCGGTTCATGGTTGCAGGGGACTTGGTGAAGCTGGTAAAGGTTGGAACCAGGTGTCGTAGAGTAGAGCAGGCGGTACTACATGCTTGTCATACGATTTGGGCACTTGTTAGGTGGGCAAGTGGGACTGCGTGTGGGTAGGTATACACGGTTTGGGCGTCTGAACGAAGTGCGAACCAGGGGAAGACGAAGTGCAAGGCATGGCAGGTTTGGAAGAATGTGGGGGGAAGCTCTTGCTTACCTTATACAGGTTGAAGCAGTTGAAAAAGGAGAATCCCCGGATTCAAGAAGAGCTTGTAGTCTTCGAGAAGAATGTTGAATATGAGCTTGTTCAACTTGGTTGGACAATGGAGCAAGTTGAAGTTGCAGATTGTGCTAGCAAGGAAGAGGAAGTCTTGATGACTGATGATGTTGCAGACATGACCTTGACCGAGGATGAACTTGAGATTGATCAAGTTGGACCAGGATCAGACATTTTGCAGACATGTATGGATGAGGGTACTCTTATGGAGGAACCTCATGATGATCATGATGATGATGAAAGTACTATTGATACATGTGTTTCATTTGAGCATTTGGTAGATGGACCATGTGCAGGGAAGGGAAAAGCCAGTTTGTCGATGCTAGGGAGCATCTTACCATGGATGTTCATGATGAGACCTTGTATGGAGAAGCAAGGATTGTTGATGATTATAGGACTTGTTGGGGTTGTTTGTGACGTTGTGGGAGAAGGTACAAAGGCCCGTGACAAGTGTGGAACTTGATGATCGTTGTGGATGAGTGAGTTGTGCTTTAGCCACATGGCTAAGTGCCCAGCATGACTCATGGACAGTTTGAAGGGCACACACTTGAGTTGCTTGGGTGTTCTTCTCATGGCCGAGACCAAGAGCAAGTCTTGATGGACACTTTGGTGGAGGAGCTATGATGGAGAGACTCATGTGATGATGATGTTTTGGGTGGACTTCTCATAGTCTTGGTGGACACTTAAGTGGAGGAGCTATGATGGAGGAAACTCATAACATGATGATATGGTTGGGTGGCCGAGTTCACTAGACCGAAGATTACAGCTTGGATAGGGATGACTGATGGTTGTGATGGGTCTACTTGGTTGGGCCACATGGACAACTTAGTCATGGACATCAGGTTGGAGACATGGAGCATGGCAGTCTTATGCAGGGACATATTGTGGGTGCACTTGTAGAGATGTCACTTATGGGCATCCAATGAGGTGTACCAAGGCATGGATGTTGTGCAGATGGATTTGCTTATGTGACATGGAGACTTATACTTATGAGACTATGGAGTGGTT
This sequence comes from Pinus taeda, assembly GCA_000404065.3. Classification (NCBI taxonomy): domain Eukaryota; kingdom Viridiplantae; phylum Streptophyta; class Pinopsida; order Pinales; family Pinaceae; genus Pinus; species Pinus taeda. Next base: position 13,113 of record APFE030977887.1, on the reverse strand, counting down.
GTGCATTCTTGTACAACAAGGCCATGGACTTGGATGGAGTTGTGAGCAGACTATGGGGCATTCTTACTACATGGAGAGCTGAGGCATCTTGCAGAGACCTTTGGGTGGAGACTTGTATGCTTGTTGAGATGGTGGTTGAGGATGACTTATGTAGCTCATGATGATATGAGATTGTTGTGACTCATAGAGACTTCATATATGGTGGACTTAGAGGATCTTATGCATTGGGGAGATGAGGTCAGAGACTTTGATGCAAGATGGGGTGCATACTTTCAAAGTACATGTATGGGCATGGCTTGAAAGAGTGACTTGATGTGGAGGATCGGTATGAGGCAATTGAGGTGATGGAGTTACGATGATGATGATACCTTGGTGGCTACACTTGGGTATGGGTTGAGCCGAGACTGACCTACTTTTACACATGGGAGCTGATTGATCTTTGATCATGGGCAGCACATGGATACATGAGAAGGTGTTCCCTTGAGGCACTTGACTTGATGGAGAGGGGTGTTCTCTTAGAGCGCTTGGTAGACTTGAGGGATGACACATTGCAGATGTGATGGAGGTAGTTGCATGGACATGGATGTGGCAAACTGAGAGTTGGAGTTTGATGAGGTGATCTCCTCATATGGAGGAGGCACACATATGGATGATGTTGGGATTGATGTGGATGATTTCATATAGAACATTGGTACCAAACATCATGGACATGTTGCAAATGAGATGAGGACTACTTCATGGACCCAAGCATGGCTTACTTATGAGGATGGATTCTTGATCGAGTTCAGGATGTGGCAGGATTCTTTGAGGAACAACTGATTGTGGCATGAGGATGTTCATTCTCACGGTTTGGGCGCAATGGTTGGATTAGCTACCCAACTAGTTCAGACATGGGGGTTAACAGTGTACAGAGAGATGTTGGCATTGTGTTGGAGTATCATTGCAGCGGGTTCACATGGGAATGACACATGATGAGGTCGACACTATATGTTGCAATAGACATGTAGCTTGAGATGGAGGGGCCAGCCTTCCACGATGGAGCAACATGTGGAGATTGTGACATGATGGTTGATTGTCATGGATTGAGAGGACTTCTGATTGTTGAGATGAGATGTTCGCACATGATTGAGGTGTGTTAACACTTGTTGACATATCATGGGCAGTTTGCACATGATGGAGATGATGCACATGATGGAGTGGACACTTTGTTGCAGTGGACATGTAGCTTGATGTTGAAAGGATCAGCTTTATATGGGGAGAGCAGCATGGAGAGATTGTGGCAGGTGGCCGGTGGTCATGGACATCTATGACATACATTAGTATGGACTATCTTGGTGATAGTTGGTCACTTAGATGAGACATGGTGGAGATGGAGACCTACATATGTTGCAGGATGTTTGCCATATATGTGAGGGGAGTTTACATCATGGATTGATGCTTGGAGTTGGGGTGTTGTCGAGGACGACAATGACTTCAGGTGGAGGAGGATGTAACGCCTTGGGAGAATTGCGACGAGCAGGCGCCGGGCGCCCGAGCACGCGCGCCCACCGGGAAGGCATGCATGACGGCACGAAAGAGGGCACGGGTGATTTTGCGACGGGACAACGGTGCGACAAACCACAACAAGTGCGAAAGGCGACACATCCGAGCGAAGGATATGCGATTGAAGGCGGACTTATAAACGCGCAAAGATGGCTTGAACGATGAGCAAGCTGATGCTCATATGATAAACATTGGGGGTTTCGTGTGGAGGAGTTTGGGGGTTGGCCGAAGGGTTGCCACCCACAACGCACGTGGGATGAACGCGTATATATGTCTGGGTGTGAATGCTCATCCAAGACATTCGAACATCACTCGAACATCATCAAAGGAGCTCGCAGATTCTTCGGTAGACATGTGTGAGTGCGCAGTTGGAAGGGAGGCACATAACTCATGCGCTCCTTCCCTTTGGAGCTCGCATGACTCGATTGGAACTTGGCAGAACGCGGAGATAACGCAGGGTGCTCTTTGGTGCAGTTTTGGTGCAGTTTTGGGAAGGACTTGGACTTGGGTTAAGGCAGCTCGTGTGAGCACCATCCAATGTGCCAGATTTGCAGAAAACAATTGTAAGTGGCAGGGTTGCTATTGTTGTAAACTTGGTTAAGTGTTGGCCTTGGAATTTGCCATGCACACTTGTTCATTGTATTGTAAAATACTAATTTATTATATGGTTGGGCAGACTGTTCGGGAGTTGCCCCTCCCTCTTTATACTTGTTGCAATTGTTAATAATCTTTTATAATTGCTAATGGTTAATGAATGAGTATGGGCTTCATTAAGTATAAAGGATAAATGTATGTTTACTTGGTTGCGAAACACAAGCTACGTAATGCGAAGGTGAATTTAGGCGTAGTCCATGTGCATGAGTATTGTTAAAAAGAAAGTGTTCGGTGGTGCCGCACCTCGCCGGCATGGTTGAAAGACCACTGTAGGCTTGGGAGCATGACACATAGGGTATTTTTCCCAATAACAAATCAGTTCTAGACCACTCTAGGTTATCCAACTCGGAGCCCAACTGGAACCCAAACCTTATATACCTATTATTTCCCTGTGGAATTAGAATCCACTGCGGTTCTTCGAAAGCTTTTCGATTAACACAACTCTATCCACTAGTTATAGAAACATAACATAACTGTTTTATTTTTTTTCTACAATGTTACAATTTTCCCTCTCAAGGGTTCTAAATAATCCTTCGTTTGTTCAACAGACAAAACAATGTATTCTAAGAAGTTATAGAATCAAATGTTAATTTAATATAATTCATACTCAATCGAAACAAATATTATTTTTCTTTCTTCCAAAGGAATAAGAAACCTCTTAAACCAGTAACAGAAGTAATTCTTTTAGGAAGATGCTACTTCTAAACGAGAAGCACAAAATTTCACAAGTTTCACATAATTTAATAAGTTCACATAATTTCATAAGGTCACAAAATTCCATAAGTTCACATAATTTCATAAGTTTTGTAAAAGGACAGTCACACTTATCTTACCTACGCTGATTTTATCCAAGAAACTCAGCCGTGAAAGGCCAACGACTTGCTTCCAGAACAATCAAATTAACAATGAGTCAATGAGCTCAATTCCCATGCATCAAGATCCAGTCTACTCTAGAACTTATAGACTTAAGTCTGTCGTGGAGATTTCCACTAGCTCTGGTCCAACTCAAGAAATGCTCTTGAAGGAACGACCTACTTCATTTTCCTCTTCTCTCTCCGGGTTCTATTAGATTTCTGCTACCCAACCCCTTACTTTTTCCACCATGGAAAAGTTTAGAGGCTAATATTCACAGGTGGGCTAACTTTCCATGATTTTTCCAAAAAATAGATTCGCCAATTTCCATTTTTTATAAAGGATATTAGCCCAAATTTTAAAATATGAAATTATTTTACCTTAAAAATCGCCAACATTATATAGAGAGTATATATAAAATCATTATAAATTTGAATAATTTTACAAATACATCAACAAAGATTTTATAATTTGCATGTTAGGGACTAGTGAGATTCACCAATGTTTTTAAACTTCAAGATAATTTTCCATCCTTAAAATTTTCCTTGTTTCCCAATAATATCTCCTAATCTCCAAGGAATGAGAGGATCATAACTATCGCTAATTGTCTGGGAGTTCAAGATTTTACTTTTGGACCTTTCCATGAGTTTCCAAGATTGACCAAAATCTTTCATTTATTTCATAATAAAATAACTTCTTGAACGTTAAATTTCCACTTAGGCTTTTCCACTAAGAGTTTACGTACATAAGTCTTATACAATGAAATTAAATGGCAGTAAATGACAAATATTTACAACAATAACTGAGGCTTTTACATCTTCACCCCCTTGAGTGGAACACCATCCTCGATATTCATTCTTATTCTCAAAACATATCAGGATACACTTGTTGCATAAGGCTTTCATCTTCCCAAGTGGCCTCCTCTGAGATAAATTGCTTCCACTACACTTTAAATTGGTGAGAGCTCGCCTCCACAACATTGTTTCTATCCTGTTGAGAATACTCAAGGTTATACCAAAAACTCTCTATCTAGTTTGACCTCTTTCACAAACATAACACATTCTTTAGTCTACTGAGTCATTGGTTTAAAACATATATTTATACAATTCAACATATATCTACCTGTACATTTTGCCAACTTATGATATGTATGGGTTCATATTATATATATATATATATATATATATTATATATATATAATATATATAATGATAGATATATATATATACACAACTGCCTCATCTTAGAGTACTCCTCTTTAGTTTAACCTTACACAGACATGATCACCAATGTGGAACTCTTTGTAGGTCCTTCTTTTATCCACATAATCTTTCTACCTATCGTGCACAACCTTTAAATTTTGTCACTCCTTCTTTACTTCATGCTCCATTTATATCAACATGTCACATCCTAGTGTTATCTTATCTTTTGGACTGCTCCAATTAGTAGGTGTTATACATATTTTCCCATATAACACTTCGAAAGGACTCATTTTTAAAGATTCATGATAATTGTTATTATATGAAAATTGAACTAAATGAAGTTATTCCTGACATTTGGTTGACTGTTGCATCATATGCATTCGTAGCTTATCCTCAAGAACTTGATTCACCAGTTCAGTCTGCCCATTTGTTTGCGAATGGTACGAAATGTTGAATTGGATTTGAGTACCCAACCTAGTGAAGAGATATTTCAAAGCGTAGGTGTAAAATTCAAATTCCTATCATAAATTATCACTCTCGATATCCCATGCATTCATAATATTTTCTTCATAAATATATCCCCAATTTGGACAGTATGGTATGTGGATATTGTAGGTATGAAATGGGTTGCCTTGCTCAATTTATCCACTACTATCATGATAGATTCATTTTTCCTCTTTGATCTGGGTAACTTGGTTATAAAATCCAACATAATCATATCCCATTTCCATTCAAGTATGGGTAGAGGGTGAAGCAAACCAATAGGATGCTAGTGTTTAGCCTTGACTTATTGACATTCCAAACATTTTGCTAAATATTCAACAATATCTTTCCTCATATTAGGTAAAATATAACCCATTTTAATTGTAGAAAATAATTTCTGACATCCAAGGTGGACAACATAAGAGCTTCGGTGAAATTTATCAAATATAAATAGCTTAACTGACTATTGGTTGGGAACATATATTCTTCCTTTATAGGATAACAAATTGTTACTATTTATACCAAATTCATATTGTTTTCCAAAATTTTTTGCATGTTTGTTTTTCTACCACAAAAACTTGTATTTTGGGTCGTTTAGAGAAACTTCGTTAACTTTCTTAGAAAAGTCAAATTCCACTTGACTATAGGAAATTTCATAGACGTAATGTAGCTTCCTAATTAACGCATCAACCCCGTGGTTTTATTTTCCTTTAAGGTGTCTAATGTCAAAGTCAAATTCACTTAGGAAAGAGGTCCACCTAGCTTGACATGCATTTAAGTGAGGTTTCTTAAATAAATTGATCAAACTGACATGATCTTTCATTAGGAGAAATATTTTCCCTGGTAAGTATTATTGCCAAACCTTTAGAATGTGTAGCTGAATTTAACTCTATATCGTAAGAGGAATATCTTTATTCATGTTCCTTCATCTTATGGGATTCATAGGCTATTTCCTTTCTTTCCTGCATTAAAACTCCTCCAACACCCTCTTGGCAAGCATCTATATACATAGTAAACTCTTTTTTTGGGTCTGCAAATTTTAGCACAGAGGCGATCGTTAATAAATGCTTCATCTGCTCAAAGGTGTGTTAGCAATGTGTTTTGCACTTGAATGCTCTTCCTTTTTTTTTGCAAGGAAGTTATAGGGTATGCAATTCTAGAAAAATGTTGTATAAAGTGGCAATAATACCAAAACAAACCCATAAAAGACTGAATATCTACAACGTTTTTGGGACTAACCCATTCCATGATGGTTTTAATTTTCTCAGGGTCTATGGCTATACCCTCAGAAGAAATAATGTGTCCCAAATATTGAATTTGATTTTTACAAAAATCACATTTACTGAATTTGACGTAAAGTTGATTTTTTCTTAAGGTCTGCAACACTACATAGAGATGTTATTTGTGTTCTTTTAATTTTTTCAAGTAAATCAGAATATCATCAATAAAAGTTAGAACGACCTTGTCCAAGTAAGGATGGAAAATACCATTCATTAGGCTCATAAATGTTGCTAGGGCATTAGTGATCCCGAATGAAAAACCACAAATTCATAATGACCATAGTGGGTCCTTAACGTTTTTTTTATATTTGTCTTCCTCTTTTATCCTTATTTGGTGATACCTTGATCGTAAGTGAATCTTTGAAAACATAGTAACACCCTTAAATTGGTCAAATAAATTGTCAATTCTTGGAAACAAGTAATTATTTTTAAAAGTTAATTTATTGAGTTGCCTATAGTCAATGCATAGTCATAAAGCACCATCTTTCTTCCTTATGAATAACACAGGGGCTCCCCAAGGTGACACACTTGGGTGAATGTGCCACTTATCAATCAATTCATGTAGTTGTATTTTAAGCTCTTTTGGCTCCAGAATACTCATATAGTAAGGATCTTTCAACACTCGGGTTGCTCATGGGACCATATCTATCATGAAATCAATATCCTATTTTGGAGGCATCCCCAGAATCTCTTCGAGAAAGACATCAACAAATTCTTGGATGACTGGTATATTCTCTAGCGCCACTATATTATCCTTAGAGTTACTGTAAACTACTTGCACCGCATAAATTTGAAAGCCCTTACGAAGATATTTTCCTAATTGATTAGCTATAATTGGTCACAATTTTATGTCCCTTTTAATGCCCTGTATTTCTTAAATAACACCCATATCTGTGAGAAAACTGATGGTTTTCTCTTTGAAATTTACTAAGGACCAATGATCCTCTAACCAATCCACCCCTATCAGCACGTCATAAGACACTAAAGGAAACATATTTAATTTCACCTTAATCTACTGCCCTATTATTTCAACACGACAATCCTCTACCTTGGCAGTCACCCTCCTCTTTGCTCCGCTGGATAATTGCACTAACCAAGGGTTCCTAAATTAGACACTTTGTAGATCACATATCTCAACTACTTTCGTATTAAAATAACCTAGGCTTGCACCAAGATATATTAAAATAGAGACCGAGTGGTTAGCGAATTTACCTTCAAACTCCACCATCGTTGGCTAGTATTCAGCTTGATGATCTTCCAACATAACATTGATTCATGATATGTTCCTTGCCACATCCCTAAATATGGTAGATTCTTGAACATCAACATTTTTCTCTATTCTTGTATGGTGAGGAGGATTTTTACAATAATGGGGCTCTCGACAGCCCCAACACTGTGAAGGGGGTTTCTGCAGCTAAATCGGTTCTAGAGTGCTTGACGTCTCTGTTCGCCTATTTTCATTTTGTGATTGAAACTTCTACAATTTTTTCTCGAGAGGTCCATTTGATTATTTCCTATGTGCAGTCTTATTCCCATCCACCTTAATACTCTTGGTGCTTTAAAAACTCTTCTACTCCTTTTTCTTTGGCCCTCCCCTCCCAACATTGCCTTTTTGCCTCATATTCTCATAATAGATTTTATCCTTCTAGATAGCCTCATCCATCAATTTTGGGTTGTCAAATCCAAGCCTTTCCTTCATGAATATTGTAAAATTGACGATGAAACACTACACTTTAGAATTTTCCTCTCAAATGTGGGAAACATATCTCAATAATGAAGTAAACTTGGTTATAAATTCATCCATGGACTGTTGTCCCAACTTTAAATCATGCAATTATTTTTCTTTTTCATTATAAAACCATTATGTGAGATACTTATCTTTAAAGTGTTAATGAAAGTTACCCCATGTTACCTCTTTCTCATCAAAGCCCCCAACAATTTTAATCTCCTCCCACCATAAGGTGGCCTTACCCTGCAACTAATAAATTTCCAACCTATCTTTTAGGTTGTCCTCATACTCGTAAATCTGTAAGTATTTTTTCATGTTTATTAACCAGCCTTCAACAACTTCCTCTGCTTCTCCATCGAATGTCGGAGGTTTAATTTTTTTAAACTCTCCTTGCATATCAACCCTTGGCCTCTTAATTCATTTGCCTCCAGAAGCATTTTCAGATTCTTCCTCATTATCATTTCCACCTCCTTCGGCTTATTGGTTTCCCTCCCTCTGTTGATGCATCTGACCTCTATTTACATCTTTTGAGTTGGGTTTGGATTATTTTTATTTTTACTATCTAAGAGACTTTTCCTTATTCTCTCTTATTCCAACCTCAATCTCTCTCTCACTATCAGCCCTCAAAATTTGTCATTCCGGATCGTAACTACTGAATTGTCTCTAACAATAATGCATACATGTTGTGAGTCTCTTCCCTTAGCTGAACCCGCAACTCTCGATTGTCTTCTATATGCGGTGTTGTTCCATATCCTCCTATTGATTTCGACGGTGGGGTGATTCCAGCTCCCCTCCTCATGCTTCTCCTTCTCTTTGCATTATTTATATTTGTTATTTCGCAATCACCCAATAGGCCATAGTATTGCAACCATTGAGCTCTGATACCACTTGTAGCATGTACTTATAGTTACCAAAATAAAACTTAATAAAAGAGAGTAATTGTTTAGAGATTCATATGAATGTTTACATACTATATAATTTTGTAATACAACATAGGTATTTTAGTTATAACACATCAAACCAAGTGAATTATTTAACTCTAAAACAATGGTTTATTTATCCAAATCCCCGCTCTTATGGATGAGTATTCATATTTTGGATGGTCAGAATATAGGTAATGCTTATACAATGGTTGTCATTCCAATTTTACTTCCACCAAACTAAACGTTAAAATGAAGACTCATTCATTACCCTGAGTTATATGCATCGAACTTTGTGGATTCCCAACACATACTTAGATTTGACCCGATGGTGTATTTCCAAGAGATACCTATGTTGAAGATGATTATAGATTTACCACTGCATCATCCAATGGTGGAGATATGATAATTAGTTTCTTGGGTAACTACCCCTCATGCGCTCTCGCTATTTTCTCTACCATTTCCCCATTCCTTTGTTATTAAGCTACCATAAGCTTCAAAACAAATAAATCTGATATTTGCATAAAATTATTACTTGTCATACACTTCATAGAACAATGTTCATGATTAGCTTCCTGTCATGGTCCATTTTCCATTTATTCATGTGCATATAGGCTTGTGAGATCAAATAAGTGAACATTTTAGTAGTTTATTTTCTCGCTCTAGAGCATAGCCTCATTGTGGCTTATGATGACTGTTTTCGTACCATCAACGGGGCCCGTGAAGAAAATGCCCATGTTAGGAAAGAAAAAACTCCTCCCTGACTACAAGTATTCTAAGAAGCTCAAGAACTACCTAAAAAAGTACCCCTTATTTGAAAACAAGGATAACCCCACCCGAAGCTCTATGAAAATCGAAAGCTTTGGAAGAAAATTAGAAACTTTACGAGAACATAGAGAAGAGTAAATTCATGAAGCTTGTGATGAAATCATATGAAGTCACAAAAGAAGACCTGCAAATGGAAATTGGTATGAATAAGCTTCATTACAGATGAGAATATGATAAGCCACTTCCTCATGTTCCAAGACCTAATAATGGCTACCATATGATTAGAAAGGTTGTCCCAGGATTATAAGAGGTCAACCATAGTTTTTGGAATTCTTTCAAGTAGTATAATTTTGGGTTATGGGGTTATCAAAAACACCGTTATCTACCTCGGTGCCCCATTCGTATTGATTAGTAAATTGGATATAGAAATTTGGACACCAGTACTATGATTTCAGTATGAAGAGTGGTGGTAGGTATTATAAAGATCGTTTAGGTTGTACAAGGGACCTATGGAGCTAAGTACCATGAAATTGCATGCATTGTTGGCATTATCGATACACATACTTTTATTTAGAGGATATCATGTGGTCAAGAGAAGAATATTCAAGGAATTTGTGTGATGGGATTGGATCATATTCCTATCTTAATGAAAATTATTTGAAATCCATTGTAATGATGATATTTTATTTCTTGGTGATGTTCAAGAAGGTTCATGTTTGTTTGTGTTTTTTTGTTAATGATGCCCGTGGTGGTGTCAAAGAAGGTTCATGTTTTGTTTTCCATTATTTTCATTGAGAATAGATAACTCAATATTATGAAAGTTCAATTATTTTTTTAGAATTCACGAATGTAAAAAATAATAGATGAAGCATGATAATCCAATATAAAACTAAATATGGATGAGGACCAAGACACCAAGTATCTATATGATTCCATAGATGGAAAATGGTTTTCTTGGTGTTATGTTGCCATTCAGAGGATTATTTGGTGAAATTTTGTAATAGTTTTTTTACTTGTAATGGGAATGTGGATCTATTTCTTGATTAGATGTAAACATTTTTATATCTTAGTCATATTGTTGTTACAAATGATTTATGGAAGTATTTGTTAAGAAATCATTTTAAATATTTGTTATACTTGAGATGAAATGAAATGGCGTAATTGGTACCCAACGCCCCAAAGTTTTGGTCCAAGTTGTAAAAGTTGTTTCTCAAAGAAATTTTGTTAAGATATTTTGAATCAAGTCCACATAGATTAGTGTGGTAGCACATTTAACCATGTATCATGTATCTTTTTTATGTATAGAGGGCATGTGACATCAAGGTGTGGAATCATCCACTTAAATAGTTGATACAAGGGTGGAATGTGGACTCATATCTAAATTTGAGGTGGAACCAAGGAATTGTGTCTTTGATTGGGTGGGACATGAAATCACTATCTCATAATATGAGAGTTTTGGAACCAAGCTAGAGAGTTTAACTTGTTGATGAATCATGTAGTTAAAAGGAATCCCAGAAAATTGACGAGTATAGTCGATGGTACTATTATCACCAAAAGGATGATCATCTAGCCTAATTTACTAGATGGATCAATGTACACCATGTAAAGCCAATGTTACCATAGTAAAATTGCTTTCACTGTGAGAAATTACCTAATAAACCACCTTTGTTAAGTAATTTATAGTTAAACCCATGAAGAATAATTAAATAAATCA